>JAQJVL010002815.1:0-80280 GCA_035578905.1 Stictocephala bisonia | reverse complement strand
AACTACTGTGACAAGTAACCGGAGTGAGACTTAAAAGTAATCATATTTTGTTGCTTTGTTGGAATTGTTCCTTCTTGGTAACAAAAGGCAGTAACACATTGTGAAACTAGATTACACAAAGGATTAGTGAAACTTTCTTTATTTCTTGTGTTTTAAGAAAGTTAATTGCAACAGGCTTTAACCTAACTACCAATACTAGAAACTACTTGTAGAAGATTTGCTCTATTTACATTTGGGAATAATATGCACCAGTTTAAGCACCAGTAAATTTATATTTTTGAAGTTATACTTCTTTGCGCCCGTTAGACACTTTGGGATGGGATGTTGGTCGAGAAACCACGTCACGCTGTAAAGTAAGAACAAATTTTTAAGAACTATCGATTAATCGATTGTTAATCGAAGAAATTTAATCGAAGAAATTACTGATAATGATAATATAGGTGTATAATATAATAATGAAGTCGCGTATAATATATTGAAGATAAAGATATTGAATAATATTGAAAAATGTCTTATATTTCAATTATATATCCTGTCTGTTTGTGTGCGTGAGTGGGTGTATGAGAATGGCCAAAGAAGTATAACTTCCACCGTGTGGTCCGTACGCACACCCAATTTTTTTTAACAGTTACTAGTTTTATACTACAAATTTAACTATATATTTAGAAACTGGAGTATAATTAATAGGTATTACTAATCTAATATCAGATAAATCATGTAATCAAATTGACTAAAAAGATCGTTAAGCAAGTGTTATTTTTCTATAATAATTAATTAATTCGACCATATTTATTTCATCTAATACAAACATACAAGTTAAGACTAACAGTTTCTGGAGTAGGCCTACTAATTAATGTATCAAACAAACAAAGACAGAAAGTTATAGCATTTAATCCCATACATTAAATACATGTTAAAAGCAAAATGATTAATGGAGGACGTAAACAAATTTTAATTGTTCGGTTCTATGATATTTTCAAGATAAATTAGAAATGGAAATGCCCGTTAATTTAATCAAAATAACTTTGTATAACTTAATAATTTCTAAAGGAATAGTAACTAAATGAACGATGAGCATTCCGTTAACAAACAAGTTACTCCATTGCACGCAAGTAGTTTACTCTCGGTGCCTGTAGTTGTGTACTCAGCTACGATCCTGTAAGGGAGCAAACTAACGATAACATTCTACATAGTTTAGACGATATGACTTTTGGAAAAATAATATGGATAGGTAATATTATGTTCCATATTTAAGTACGATAATATTCTTATAATAATATTATAATATTAAAATACAAAAATAACAATCATCGTTGATTATGTATTACACTTGTCCAATTATCTTTTTAGTCAATGTGATTACATGACTATCTTATATCTGATTTAGAATATCTATTAATTATATTCCAGTTTTTTAATTTATAGTTAAATCAGATGATTGAAATTATGGGATTGTGAATCTGAAAAGTAAAACTGATGATTTAGTAAACTCCTTGGATCGTTAAATTTAGTAATTTTCATATAAACTGGTTTCCCAAATTAGCAACTCCTTTATGGAGTGTTGTTATGTTTCTGTTTTATCAATGCATCGTATTTTTAAAACTGATTTTCAATCTTAGAGTAAGTAGTGGTTGGCTTGTTATGTTACAACTATTTTAGTTTAAATATTATCGTTTTACTTCAATTTTATAATATTACTTGTGCTATAGTATGCCATCACAATATTTTATTTTTGATTTCTACATGAATAATTTGATTCAATAGCTAAACATATAACTCTCTAAAAAATATCCAAAACCACCTCTGGTTTACATCTACCCACTTTCATTCCCAAGAACAGCTTTTGAAAGGGGGTATGAATATTAACTTAATAAATATATATTCAACCAATATCTTGAATATTTACAATAAATAAATTGATTAGAATATGTTGGTCTAGAATCAATAACGGGGTGTAAAAATAATCATATTTTCAATAAGAATGTGGTTGTGAGCAAAGACAACTAACTATACAGATAGCTCAGCAAGATGCTGTTGACCTTTGTGTGCGATGTTGCCGTTATGAACATGAAGAGAACACAATTATTCTCATTACGTTTAGCCGCCTTTGTTTTCGACGAAGACTGCTCGATGTGCTGTAAATTCGACAGTCCACAAACTACAGATAATGCCGTAAAACTGTTTTAAAATAGAGACGAGCCCTCTGTACATAGATATGAGCCATTTGTACATGCATATGAGCCACCTGTACATAGATATGAGCCATCTCTATATAGATATGAGCCATCTGTACATAGAGATGAGCCATCTGTACCTAGAGATGAGCCACCTGTATATAGATATGAGCCATTTGTACGTAGATATGAGCCATCTGTTCATAGATATGAGCCACCTGTACATAGATATGAGTCATCTGTACATAGATATGAGCCAACTGTACATAAATATGAGCCTTTTGTACATAGATATGAGCCATCTGTACATAGATATGAGCCATCTGTACATAGATAGTATTGTGCTGTCAGCGTCTACTAGTAATAAAAGGAACACAGAGTCTGGTAGGGTAGTAATAGTTAGTTGGGCACAAGTTGTCAGCTGTTTATGAGTGAATTGTGGGTAACTAACTGGAGACAATTACAGGCACTAAACATTGTGCCCAGAAGTTGGATAGGTAATTAGCTGCAATATAAAATAAAAGTAAGTTGATAAAAATATAATCTTTATTAATGTAATTAACATATTAAAATTAATTTTATAGACAGGAGTCCTTATTATTTATATGTTTTAAAGTAAAATCAATCCATCAAGTACGTTGTGTGAGTGAGTGATCACATCAAAACGTGACTTTTTATGTACCATATAAACTTATTTTAATTAAATTCTTCTAAAACTAAGAAACTCTAGTATCACTTTCAACTGCATCAAAATTATAAAAAGTAGACTATTTTATTGATAGGTTGTTATATTACAACAATTAACAGACTACTATCGAAAGTATTATAATTTTTATTTATGGTAGGGCTGTACACAATGTCTATAAAAGTTATTTAATTTATTTTGACTATGAAATTCAACTGTATTTGTACGATACAATTCTGTATATTTTCGATGCACAATCGTTTCTTTTTTTAGATGCACCAGAATGAACAAAAGCAATAAATATGTAATATAGAGATAATAGTATTGTTTGTGATTATTTAAGAATGTTAATGTTATAGTAGTTAATACTATTATTAAATACAAACTTAAAGTATTCTGTACAATATTTTTATGAAAACAGTTAAAAATAAAACTACTCATAATTTGTAATAGAATTAAAAATTATTATATTCAAGCATACTACTTTCTGTTCTACTAAGAATAAAATACAATCAAATATAATGAGCTTTATGGAATTATTTATATGCAATGCAACTTATACGACAAGTAAACTGTGATGTTTTCTACAAAGATACAAACAAACCATTCAAAGGGCAATACTATGCAGAAACAGGTATATGGTCATCAAACCCAACGACCCAGCACTTCAGACAACACTTCAGAGTACATTGAAATTGAAGTTCATACTATGCCGGGCTTAAGTACTATTCTCTGTGCTTTTGGGCTCTTCTCTTCAATTTGTTCTTTATTCTCTTTCTTTTTTAGCTTTCCATTGACAGTGTTTTTCACAAGTATATACTTAATTAAAATAAATACTACCTTCGACTGCTAATCGTACAAATATTTGAAGTTTACTACAAATTTTACTATTTTTACGAAGTATATTTTCAGTTGGTATTCTATCAACCATCTTACTTGCTAGATGTGTTTATATTTTGTCCCTACTATATAATTTACGTATTAAATTTTACTCGATTTGTTAATTAGGAGGTTAAATATTAAAAACTATTTTCAACACATTTTATTCCACTCTCTGAAATTTGCCTTAATTACACGTTAGTAGCACTTGAAAATATTTATTGAAAATATTTTTTGAAAAAAAACCCTGTAAGTTTTAATTGAAAGTGGTAATAAAATGAATTCAAAATAAATCATTCCAATAACCTTACTATATTTTAAAACTCTCTTGTGATTTAGAAACATTAAATAGCCAATTTTCATTGTTTATGTTTGTGTGTAATTTTAGCCATCTTTTGACGTAATATATTCATCAGAAACCTATCCCTGATTAAATATCATATAAAATTTCATTTCAAAGTTTTGTGTAAAAAAAATTCAAAATTTTTAGTAAGTGTCTCATCAACTATACAGTACTTCAAGTAAAACAAACACTAACTGTGCTTAATACAAACGGAAGCCGTAAATTTAACCTTGTTTGCACTAAACTGTTTGTAGCTCATTATCAGTTAGCAGTTTGCCAACTTGGAACAATACCTTATATCTGCTTACTCATGATCTGCCAACCAGTATTGCCAACTTAAAAGGCTAGACAGTCTATTATTACTCATGGAGTAAGATGTCCTAAGAGTGTGTAAAAATGTATGTATTTATATATTGAATAGTTTAAAGTATTAAACGCCACTATAATTAATAATCTATATATATATATATATTAGTACTCAGCTCCACCATTCTGTTGTGCCTAAACACGTGAAAAGGTCGTTTGATTTTACATAATACTGTTTTCTCTGGAGGTTAATTTTGATTATTTTTCTTTCTAAGCATTAATGTCAATGAATACTTTAACCAATTTAACTCTAAACTACACTAACCACCCTGAAATCAATATACCCTCTTTAACAATATTTATAAGTCCAGATGACTACTATTGTTCAAATATACGAGGAGGACAAAAATATGGAACTTTTGGATTACTTCACTTGTAAAAGTAAAATCTTGTAAATCGTCATGGTTACAAATAACAAACTTTTTAACGCCATTAGCGACATTACATCTTTTCAGGGAGACGGCCCAGGAGGAGTTGAACGAAAGTCTTTAATTTAAGCCTAGGTCGAGTTTGGTATCAAATGAAAGGTATATTTAAGAGAAATTAATTTCCGCAAACCGGACTTCGAAAGGTTATACTTTCCAGAGTAGCGGTAATTAGAATTTTAAAGTAACTAATTTGAACAATATTATTTCTCCGCCACTTAATGGTTTCAAGTAAATTATTCAAATCAAAATTATACTTTATGGAACACAATTATTATCAAAATTAAACGATCTATGGAAAAATAACGTTGCTGTGAAAGCGTTTCCACATATTTTTCCACCCTGTATGTATCACACTCACACACATACATACACACATATATATATATCTTGTATATTTTCCTTGGTAAGATTTCCATCTAAATTTTCAAAATATAATGTAGTTTAGCAGTTCTTATTGAACATTTGTGTAAAATTTTTCATTAAATCAATAGAATTTATATCTGGAATTTTCCTTAAGGATTCCGGAATTGGTAGTTATATTTTTTATCTTTTAGTGATTAACACAGTTTTGTTTAGTCAAATGTATGTAATCTTCTTTTCACTTAAATACTAACTAAATCAAGCCACCTCCACACCAGATATGCAGTTTGTGCATTTAAGCACAAACCATTTAGGAACTCAGACGGGTGTCTTGATTAGTTTGAATCTAGTCCACATTGATTCAGCAAAACAACCATTTAAACTTTGGTTTGTATTGGAGATGATTTACTTGCAGCATAAGTAATCACTTTCCATTTTTATACAAAACATGTAATTTTGATAGACCGTGAAAATTGAGCACAAAAAACGAGTAATAGAGAATCAAACATTTGCAGCTATAAAATTTTTTTAATGTTATTATTTTTATTTATACCAACGATTTCACCATTCCATAAAACTTTAAATAAATTACAAATACAAGAAACTCTAATCTTAACACTTAAAACCCGTGCTTGCACAGTATATGTGTTATTTCATTTTATCAACAAGTATACCAAGTAAATAATAGAGTAACAATCAATAAATGCAGAGTTTGCAGAAGACAGATTGTTTTTACTAATCAGTTAACAAATCTTAAACCAGAATTTTGCCGATGCCCTTGATGGAGTTACACCAGTACTTATAAAAATAACAGGAACACAACAGCAGCAACAATATATAAAATAAGTATACTAATTCTTAATAAATTTATAACTTAAATAATTGTAAAATTAATGCAGCCGACATAAATATAGTAAATTTCTCGTGTCTCAGACAATGTATATTTCCTGTATTTCCATCTTCATTACATTAATGTTAGTTTATAACATGTTGACAATAGAATATTCTTAAGCACTGTCAAATGTTTGTTGAAAATAAACACTGAAAGCTGCAAATCATTAAGTTGTTATCAAAAGTCAAGAAAATTACGTTAATATTGTTAAAATTCTGTTACTTTTACAATGTCTAAAAGTTGCGTTATATAGGACTTTAAAAAACATTTACCGTATATTTTTTAAGATTTCACGTTGAGATAAATACTTACTCCACATTCTCAAATCCTCAATATCCTAATTTTATAAGCGTTTTATTAATATTCTGTCAAAACATAATGAGCGGTAAATGAGAGATGAGAAAATTAAATATTTATCTAAATTGATTCGAAGGACCAGGGAATTTTTATATTAAAAAAACGCCCAAAAAAGTTATTGTCTATAGAAAGAGTTTGTGGATAATTTGTTGTTACAAAATGGGACAAAATGTCGAGCAATATGCTTATAAAAATAACTAAAGTTACACACATGAAATGATGAAAACAGTACCTTGTCCAATATTCCAATTAGATGAGGGAAGGTCCAGAGACAACCGTTGGTGAGGTGGTAGCGAGGTCCATCAATGTCCTGGTACAAAGTAGGGAAACGCCAACGAACGACAGTTCTCACTTCATTTCACCTTCTTGACACGAATCACGGTAGAACGCTTCTCGCAAAGTTCATCTGCCACGGAAGCACGCACAAAGAAGATCTTGAAGCACAAACTATGGCGGGAGTTCACACAAGAAATTAAATGTACAAAATATCACACACAAAAATATTAAAAGACGTTTAAGAGTGGTTAACAGAGATTTAGAGAAAACAATATAGAAAAGCACGAGGCAGAGGGCCTCCAAAGTGTATATGAGAGAAGTGCGTTGTGAGCCAGGGACGTTACAAGACAGACTGGGGTGGCGTAAGTAAACCCCGCGTGGTGTAAAACGTTTTTAGAACAGTGCATTCCAACCAATCAGATTTCAAGACGACTGACTACGTCATATCGCCTGATTTATGTCGCTTTTAGAAAGCGTTATCCCCCTCTCTCTCTCTCTCTCTCTGTTGAGATATTTCAAATTAAAAAATAATACAACTTAAAATGCGCTCTTGGCTTAAAAACTATTTCTTAATGCTAAAGTGTTAACACATTAAATGCTATTATAAAACCTTAAAATATAAGTTATAAGTACTGAACATTCCGGCCCCCTTGAAGCATTGTAGGCTTCAACAACAAAGTCACACAATAGAAAATCACACCACACAGTTATTAGAGATTGGGGCACGGAACTAGAAAAGAGATTTTAGTCTGTGGGCAGAGGAAACACCTTTACCACTGGTCTAGTAAGGTGTCCATTTGGAGTGCGTAAGTCCACCACGCGCACAACACCATCAGTCCCTGGGTGTACGGCGGTAACACGAGCCAGAGGCCACGAGGGGGGCGGAGAGTTCTGGTGCACTAGCACGAGATCACCAACTTTGATATTCTCACGTGGTTGGGTCCACTTATAACGTTGCTGGAGCGTATGCAAGTATTCCAGCTGCCATCGTTTCCAGATGCGTTGGTGTAGAGCTTGGACCAACTGCCAATGTCGTAGGCGGTTGTCCGGTGCGTCGAGGAGGTCGGGTTCCGGGACCGACGCTAGGGGGGCACCAATCAAGAAGTGTCCCGGAGTGAGGGCAGAGAAGTCAGCAGGATCGCTGGAGAGTGGAGTGAGTGGCCGCGAGTTTAGCATGGCCTCTATCTGAGTGACGAGTGTCATAAATTCTGGCAGTGTCAGGATGTGGTCTCCCATGACACGACGTAAGTGGTGTTTGGTGCTTTTCACAGCGTTCTCCCATAATCCACCTTGGTGGGGAGCAGCAGGAGGGTTGAACTTGAAGTCGATACCTCGAGGAATTGAGACATGCACTATGTGCTGCGCGTCAGTGATGAATGAGTGCCATTTTTCGGCAAGTTCGGATGGCAAGGGTTCATCCCAAGACAGACCTGTAGTCCAGAGAAGTTGCATAAAGCATTTTGCTTGCATTATGCAAGGAGAGAGAAATCCACAGGGATCATATATCTTGGCTATTAAGCTCAAGACAGAGCGTTTGGTCGGGCGCTCGTCAGGCGGTATGTTAAGAGAGTATGTGAAACAATCAGTGGTAGGCGACCAATGTAAACCAAGGATAGAGAACTGCGGAGATAGAGATTCTTGCAGAAACACTGGAGACTCGCGATGTCCTTCAGGCAGAGCTTGGAGTAGGCGAGTAGAGTTAGAGACCCACTTCCGGAGTTCGAAACCTCCTTGACTTAGTAGACGGATGAGCTGCTCCTGCAGTTCTAAGGCCTCTTCCTCTGTGTCCGCACCGGAGATGATGTCGTCCACGTAGGTCTGAGTCCTCAGCACGCATGCAGCGGAGGGGAAGTTCCCACCATCGTCGTCTGCGAGCTGGTGCAGAGTCTTGATCGCCAAGTAGGGAGAGGTATTCATGCCGTAAGTAACAGTGTTCAACTGATAAGTTGAGAGAGGATTCTTGGGATGGTCACGCCATAAGATAAGTTGAAATTTCCGGTCATCTGGATGTACTCGGATTTGCCGATACATCTGACGGATGTCACAGCAAAAAACAATATTGTGACGCCTGAAGTGAAGTAGTATGTCACAAATATTTGTTTGGAGTTTGCGCCCGGTCAATAAGACATCGTTGAGAGAAACACCAGTACTGGTCTTGCAACTCGCATCAAAGACCGTACGGAGTTTTGTGGTGGAACTATTTTCCTTTAGCACCCCATGGTGGGGGAGGAAATAGTGTGGCTTAGTTAAATCAGGATTTTGAACTTTGGCCATGTGGTCGAGATATTGATATTCACTGATAAAATCATGATAGAGTTGAGAAAAGTGAGGTTGAGCGTTTAATTTCCGCTCGAGAGAATAAAATCGACGCTCAGCAATAGGCTGAGACGATCCTAGGGCAGAATGATTTTCCTTAAACGGAAGTCAAACGGTGTAGCGTCCGGTTTCATCTCGAGAGTGAGAAGTGGCGAAGTGAGCATCACATTGTTCTTCTTCTTTGGTCTTCTTCGAATACACAGAAATTTCCTCTTGAAGCCAGAACCGCTGAAGTGATGAATGTAGATCTGCGTCGCTTGCTGAGTGTAGAGAGACATTGAGGCTCGTAGAGGTGAGAGTGGATGCGAAAGGTGCGCTGGGAGCAGTACCCAATACGACAAACCCGAAATGCGTGCCAATTACATGTGGCATATGCTGCCCCAGTGAGAATTGCTCATTAGTGAGTATTTTTGGAAATATACTTCCACCTAAGACAACGTCAATTCGTCCAGGTAAATGGAATGTGGGATCAGCGAGAATGTATCTCTGAGTCTTATTGTAGACTTCTGGGGCTAGAGGTACTCTGGGTAAATCCACGGTCAATTTATCTAATATTAACATTGGCTGGTCAGGAGCAATGATGAGACCAGATAGAGTGCTGATTGTGAGATGAGTTTGACCTTTTGGTTTTGCCGTGCTTTGGCTGAGGCCAGAGATGTGAGTTTGAGACTTAGTACGGCGCACTCCCAAGAGTTGAGCGGCACGTTCGGAAATTAAATCCGTCATACTCCCTGAATCAAGTAAAGCCCTGAATACATGGGATCTAACTTCAGGAGTTTTTAGTTGTACCAGTAAGGTGCCCAACAGCACGGTGTAACAATCTGGCATAGAGGGGGGTGAATCTTGAGAAACGAGAGTCACCTGAGAATCGTTATGGTTCTCACTAGAGCGATGACGTGTACTGGAGACGTCATGAGCCGTGTTACTACGGACGGGCTGATTAGCAGCATTGCCCGAGGCAGCTTGAAAGTGTAACAATGAATGGTGTTTTTGTTACACGTGAGACACGTGGCCTTAGATTGGCATTCCTTGAGTTCATGAGCGCCTAAGCATGATATGCAGCGATTATGTCTCTTGACGAGCTGATGTCGTTCTTGAGGAGTTTTGTCGCGAAAAACCGTACATGAATAGACTTTATGTCCACTCTGATTACAAATGAAACATGGAGGAGGCATAGTCTTGGTTTGAGCGGAGTTAGAGTGAGTTGTGACCATTGAAACATCACTAGAGCGAAAGTTCACCCTTTTTGGCGCAGTCACCTTGTTGCGAGCGTGAGGAGGAACATAGGTAGAAGCCTTTACCTGCGGAACGTTATGAATATTGGCATCTTCAGTTTGGCTGCATTCAGTGTTCAAAAATGTTATTATTTCTTTGACTTCCGGTAACGAGTGAGCAGACGCGTCATTCGAAGAGGTTGACCGGGAAGCTTCCAGCTTTTTTCGTAAGTCGGAATCCATACGTCGGAGGATGAGAGCAGAGAGGAGCGGATTGTTTTCACCTACGTCACAATGTAAAGCTTTCAATGCCTGAGAGTGTTCTGTAAATTGATTGACAAATAGTCTGAGACCCTTGATTGAGGACGAACTAATTTGAGGCAGGTCCAGTAACTGGTTCAAATGGAGAGTTTGTAACCTCCGGGAATTATGGTAGCGATCCCGTAAGAGGTCGTATGCTATTAAGTAATTAGCAGAGGTTAGATTGAGTCCTTTAATTAGGTTTAAGGGTTCGCCGCTCAAAACGCTCAATAAGTACTGAAACTTCATTACTGCACTAAGACTGGCATTACGGTGAATGGTTGTATCAAATAAATTGATAAAGGAAGTCCAAGTCAGAAGATCGCCAGAGAATTTTTGTAATTCTAATTTTGGCAGACGGACCTGAGAGACACTAGAGACCTGAGGAGTCATACTGACGTCACTCAAAGCCGATGGTGTTTTGGGTTCTTCGACTGGAAGTAGCGTTTCGATTATACCAAGAATATGAGCGTAGACCTCGTTAATAGAGTCCTGATCTTCCGCTAAGACTTCGTCTTCAATGGCCTCATCATCCGTTAGATTTAAGGCTCATTGCAGGTTAGCCTCAAAATCAGCTTTCTTTTTCTTGACTTCATTAGAGATGGTTGATAAGCTCTTCAGTTGAGCAGGCGTAAGAAGCTCCTTTTGCGTAGCGAATTCTTCAACTTGAGTTTTTATTTTAGCGAAGCGCGCTTTAGTTAACGCTGTGAGACGAGTATAGAGAGCCGCCTTGAAATCAGAAACTTTAGGAGCCATTTTGAATTTTTCAGATACAGTAAGTAGTAAAACAAAATTAAATGTAGATATGAAATACAAGACACTATTGTGAGCAGAGCACTAAGTCGCTAAATACATTTTTCCATGTTTTATTTATATCTATTTTGACTTATTTACTACAGTATTAAAATATCGGCAGAGACATCACAAATTATTTTGCAATAAGAACAATAAACAAACAAATAAATAAGAGATTCAAAGTGTGAGGTAAGCTTAATCTGCAATGTTATAACAATTGCAGTCTTGATTGGTTCCACTGAGAACTTTGCTTTGATAGCTAGATTTGTTAGTAGCAATGTGTATGAACACTAGAGAGCAAGGAAAAAGTATAAATTTTATTTTCAATGAGAGATCAGAGAACTAATTATTTTTAGTTAATTAGCTTCCAATAAGCTTATGGTAATAACACATTAGAGAGAGACATGATAAATAGCTAATTCTTGCTTATTTCAGAGAGAGTGTACAAAACTATAAGTGTACATAACTAGTTTTGTATAGTTAGTTAATTAATTATTAGTTCAGCACAAATACAATAAATATGAATTAGGTAATTTAGGTAATTAGTTAAACCAAATTTGTTTACCCTAGCAGAGAAATGTGTGTTTAATAAAGCTTAACTGCTTTACCAAAAGAGACTTAAACTAGACTAATTGACTATACACAATAAAACAATAGTTGACCTCACAAAAACGGAATGAAAAAGCAATATATTGTACAATAAAAGCCGTATAAAACACCTTTTGTATTTAATTAGCCTTCAAATGCTAATTAGAAAAATAGAATAAAAGATAATAATTCAATTTAAGATTAAATATATATATAAGCTTATTTACATAAATGAATTAACTAGCCATTGCTAAAATCCTTATAATGAGAAGCATTGACTAATGCTAGTGACTACCACATGATATGTGAGTAGCGTACTGTCAATAAAGTAAACAAACAGGAGTTGACAACTGTCAGCGCATGCGCTATAGAGCGGATGTGCTGCAGACAGTCAGAGAGAGAGTGAGGGGTTGGAAAAATCAATACTGCGTACCTCGAATCGGCACGCTTCGGAGAAGTTCGTGATTCTTCGTAAGCAGTGCGCCTGGTATTGGGCTAGGGGCGTGGCCTTCGCAAACTGCAAAGAAAGACAACAATTGCAAATGGCGAAAACTGAAGTGAATCGTGCTTTCTATTATCCACAAATTAGAGTTTCTGTATTTCCAAAGAACTGTATCCTAGAAATCTGGTTCGAAATGACCAAAACTATGAGCGGTAAATGAGAGATGAGAAAATTAAATATTTATCTAAATTGATTCGAAGGACCAGGGAATTTTTATATTAAAAAACGCCCAAAAAAGTTATTGTCTATAGAAAGAGTTTGTGGATAATTTGTTGTTACAAAATGGGACAAAATGTCGAGCAATATGCTTATAAAAATAACTAAAGTTACACACATGAAATGATGAAAACAGTACCTTGTCCAATATTCCAATTAGATGAGGGAAGGTCCAGAGACAACCGTTGGTGAGGTGGTAGCGAGGTCCATCAATGTCCTGGTACAAAGTAGGGAAACGCCAACGAACGACAGTTCTCACTTCATTTCACCTTCTTGACACGAATCACGGTAGAACGCTTCTCGCAAAGTTCATCTGCCATGGAAGCACGCACAAAGAAGATCTTGAAGCACAAACTATGGCGGGAGTTCACACAAGAAATTAAATGTACAAAATATCACACACAAAAATATTAAAAGACGTTTAAGAGTGGTTAACAGAGATTTAGAGAAAACAATGTAGAAAAGCACGAGGCAGAGGGCCTCCAAAGTGTATATGAGAGAAGTGCGTTGTGAGCCAGGGACGTTACAAGACAGACTGGGGTGGCGTAAGTAAACCCCGCGTGGTGTAAAACGTTTTTAGAACAGTGCATTCCAACCAATCAGATTTCAAGACGACTGACTACGTCATATCGCCTGATTTATGTCGCTTTTAGAAAGCGTTATCCCCCTCTCTCTCTCTCTCTCTGTTGAGATATTTCAAATTAAAAAATAATACAACTTAAAATGCGCTCTTGGCTTAAAAACTATTTCTTAATGCTAAAGTGTTAACACATTAAATGCTATTATAAAACCTTAAAATATAAGTTATAAGTACTGAACACATAACATATTTCAAAACAAACTCCAAATACCAAAACTGATTGATATGTCACTCATCAGAAATGCATTTTTAAAGTAATTTATACTATAATGTGGATCCATAATAATAGTATTTATTGCTCATAAATTGAAAATAATGCTCAAATAACTAATAAAATCAATCAATTTCATTAAGTTAGAATATTCAGTAAATTTGCACTGAAATTTTATAATAAAGCTGGTTAGTTTAAAAAGAAACTATTGTTTAATAATATCTAAGTGTAAGATCTAATATGAGTATCTAGTAATGTAAGTGATATCATACTTGTTAAGCTAAATAGATTAACCTAGATTCACAATATAATTTAAATAAATGTATATTAACGACTGAACTTTATTAGCAATAATGTATGATTAATTCTTAAATCGTTTAAAAATATAATTAAATATAAAGCCTTTACATTATAATAAGTTTAAGTCCATACATTTACAACGAAAATTAGTTCTGGTGATAAGAATAAGAATAAGAATGTATTTATTCCACCAATTTTAACAGAAACAAAATACATGTATTTCTCTAGGAATTACTGTCATCCGTTTCTTGATAAGTGATGACAGCTCAGATTATATCAACTTTATAATAACATTGAACAGTCAGTAAAAAAAAAAACAACAGATATAATAATAAGCGGCTCGGCTTGCTGCAGTGTGCTGATCGAAACATTCCTCTTTTATATTAACAATTACTGATTAGTTATCGTTATCTATCTTGAGAAAATAAAAATCCACTATATTACTAATAAAATTAAAATTATACTCTTTGAATGTTTGCAAAGTTTTTGCTCTTCTAGACTATGCTAAAATAATAATAAAAACCAAAATTTCCTTTAAACCAAAATTACAACAAAATTTATTAAGAGACAATATACATACATACATATATTTACATATACATACATACACACATTCATACACACAAGTACTGTACAACAAAAGAATAAAACAGTGCCTTTCAAATAAAAATAATCTACATAAGAATTTACTTAAAATATCATATTTATACAGCTAAAACAATATGATATTGAAATTAAAATAACCACTATTGTAAAACGCTTAAGATTTGGTCTAGGTTATTTTGTTGTAGAAGCCAAACCTTCAGGTTACATTGAAATATGTTGAAACTTTTACTATTTTTTATTTTTACAGGTAACAAGTTAAACACTTTAGGTCCTAAAAATAAAAATGATTTCCTAAAAATAATTTTATTTACTTTTGGTCTTATAAATAGCCCTAACGAGGTGGCTCTAGTTTTATAGCTAAATGTGTTCGTATTAATGTTACCACTTCGAATGTAAAACATTTTTAAAACTTTAAAAATAAATATATACTATAATTGAGTAACAGATTGATCAAATTAGATTTTATCCCAAGTAATAATAACGAAATTCAAAAACAAATTCACAAAATTCTTATTAATATAACAATATATTGTGATACTTCTCCCTCGAAACGTATTTAATGTAAAACAATATTTCTGTCCTCGTAAAAGTAATCAATATACTTATAACTGACAATTTTGTTTACCCAATATCCTTTAATACTTCCAATTATTTTATAATTTATTAACAAAGAACGTAGCTCGTTGTGTCAAGATTACAGAAGCAATATTCCGCTTGTCGCAACCTTTCAGCAATCTCACCTAGCCGTGTTTTGTAACAAGAAATTACTTTCTTTGTCAGCCTGATTCATCTAACAAATTTTCCTAATCCATGTACTTTTCATAGTTTGATTATATTTTTTTACTTATTGAACTCGCAATAATGATCATAATAACAACAACAATTTGTTATATTATTATGAAATAACACCTTAAAGATTTAACAAACTATTTTTTTTATAAAGATAATATTTTAAAAGATGTATGATACAAATTAATTTATTGATTATACAATATATTATTCGGTTATATGTCTCAAAATATCGACTCTATGTAGGCTTATACAACATATAATTTGTAGTTACTTGTGGTTTTTTTTTTTTTTTTTTTTTTTTTTTTGAGGTCCTATTATACAAAATTGCTTACGATTCTTAAATATAATTGTTGTTTGGTGTCTTTATTTGACCCTCAGCTTAATTTGTTTGATAATAATGAAATCTTGACGAGTTTCTTACTCTTGAATTTCCTTAACCATATTATTGTAATAGTGGAGTGCCAGTCTGAATAACTAAATTACGATCTCTCATATCATGTTCTTGTGGATAAAAACATGTAGGAGTATTTCTATATGTTCAGTCATTTTTATGTTAAATGATAAAGTACATCTTTACAAGATAATTATGAACATTAGCATATTGTGGGAGATTCGTTAAACTTCAGTGAACGTTCGGGGTAATTATTTAATTAATCAACATTTTCCAAAGTAGAGTGTTATAGTATACAAGTCTTATAAGAATGAAATGATTCACTCATTTACACTTGAGTTCCACTGTATTTACGAAATATTAGTCCAAAGTATAGCATTACACACAAAATAAGTTATTTTTATGAATTTAGAATTTTATAAAATTTATTGGTATAGATGAAAACAAATTAAAGCAATTTAAGTAAAACAAATATAATTTCATATTAATTCTAGTACTGTGTATATATTGTTGTCAGTAATGGTGCAGCGTTGTGACGAGATATTTGACAGATAAGAGCTGTGGAGATTGTAGGCGATAGGTTCTGCCCTCTGATCTCTTAATACTGACGGCGTAAGCTTAATGGTCACCATCGACTAGGACACTACTAGGGAAGTCTGGGGAGTCCGTGTTGGTTGGATGGCAGAGAACTGATGCTGTATTGGCAAGAAAACTGAATCAAGCTGCCACTTAACTGGTATCAGACCAATACTATGTTGTTCGAAATCCACGTAAATCTACAGGTCCCTTAGTTTGTCTGGCTACTGGGCTATTAACAAATGGCTCTCTCTAAGGGAACGTTGACCTTCGTTAGTAACAAGAAAAATATACTCGTTCAATCTACACTCCTCACATTAATTTATCCACGTCTTAACAATGAATAATTGAATGCTTTATAAACTCAATTACACATTCTTGTACTCCTCACCTATATTTTCATATAAAAATGGTTGAAAATGTAGAAAATTAGTTTTAATGTTTATTGTTTTACATGTCCTTTGGTCCATAAATAAATAAATGCAGTATATCAGACGTATGTGATTTCTTGAATCAAATATAAATGATAATAAATACTTACTTAAAAGCAAATTCTTAAGCTATATCAGGCCGAAACTCTGTCTTCCCAATATGAGTGGACATCTTGGAGGCATCATTCGATATGTGAGAGCTTTCAGACAGTTGGACAGCAGTTTCACCCCTGTACTTGACAGAACACTGACTGTTCCGACCCCTTTCCATGGTCATACAAGAATCTGACATCTACATTTAACATCAAATATGTATATCATCTTTTTAATATTAGTTAATATTAGGACTTCTTATTGATCCAATTAGTTAAGATTAGGATTTCTTATTGATCCAATTAGTTAATATTAGGATTTCTTATTGATCCAATTAGTTAAGATTAGGATTTCTTATTGATCCAATCCTATTAGATCCAATTAATTATTTTATTTTAACAATCTTGATCAGTACAATATACCTCATTTTACAAAATGTGTATTAACAATGAATGATAATATAAATAACGGTTATTTTAGCTGGCATGAAAGAGCTACAAGATATTATATATTTGTGTGATTCTTAATCTAATAGACAAAATATGTAGTTACAAGTTGACATTCCTCAGTGCTTTGCGTGTCAACCCTATCATTTGCTACACTTATACGATATACTCGTATCATTTTGTCACGAGTATATAGAGGTATATACTCGTATCATGATACGAGTATATACCACTATATACTCGTATCATTTTGTCGAGTTCTTCACATTATATGCTTACACTTAAGTCCTCTTATGACAAGTTAAACAGTCATAGGTTCTCTCATTCGTAAAGTGAACGGTAACAAATGTATCGGGATATTTGTTATCTATCCTACTTTACTTCTTAAGATAAAATATAGTTTCATGTAATCATAGTAAACACATAGAGGATAAGAATATTTGTACAAGATGTCATGATCCAAATCCTAATAGTTTTGAAAATCTGTCATCATTCAGTGAATGGCATTCAGCTTTTTATATCTAAATAGTTATAATTTGACACTTAAACAAGTATATATTAACGTCATTAAAACATAACATTACGGGAAATATTTTAATAAATATACCATAAAATAACTTAGTTAAATGAATCAGAATTGCTGATTCTTTATGCAATAGGAAACAGAATTCAAATGAAAATGTTAAACTTATCATGCCAATAAAAAAATATAGTTTAAGAAGCATTGGTGACACCTCGGCTTATGAATCTGTAGTTTAGGTTTTGTATTATTACTCTTTTTGATATAGTTATTACTTAAATTCAACTTAATCAGTTGAAGCTTCTATGAAATTAAGTTGGTCCTAAAAGTTCTGAATCGAGCCTGATCCAAACAGCAGCCAGGTTTGTGGAATCTGTTAAAAGACGTGGATGACTAAAAAACTTTGAACATTTCTCTTAATTTCTCTTAATAACACTGCACACTACAGCCATTATTAAATATGTAGTTGAATTCACTACAGATAAGTTCTTTGCTGCAATTATTGTCCAAGCTAGCTGAACTCAATTACAAAACTGTACATTACACCATAGCAAATATGCTACAGGTTGCTGAATTACTATAGTGTTACTAGTTAAAATTAATAATATTATCTAAACTAAACAACAGAACGAGTGAGCATTGTGTACAGTGACCTCGACCAAGCTCTTCCTTCCCACGCCAAGGCCACCTGCATTCGCCTAGTAATTGCAGCCGCGACCCCGTCCGGGATCCCGCAGCCCCATCGACGCCACACCACCAAGTGGACGTCCAATACCCACCACTGCCACCGACCCAGCACTGGAATGATCTAACTACTTTAAAAGTAAACGGTTATTCTTTTAGTCCCCATAAAATGTTTGATAAGCTACTGTTAAACAAAACACCTAATCTCCTACAATACTAAGGTATATGTAATAAATTGTGATCATGCATATACTTGTCTTCAGTAGCTTGATTTCCCTTTTAAAAATAGTTCGATTCCTATCACTATATTCTATTAAACTGAAACTATTGTGGAGAGTTAATTATTTCACCGCTTAAGTACTTGGTTATGTAGTTACCAGAAACAAGCTACATATATATCATTAAATACAACCTTAGAACTTAGACTTAAGCGGCCGGTGTCATAACTAGAATCTACATTTTCCGGTGACAACCACGTCAAGGTACTATCTACAATATTTACAAGATAACCAGACGTTTCGCCCAGACTGTTACGGGGCATCTTCAGTGGTTTTCCTGAGACTGAGATTGACAAATGACCATCCAGTTTTTATAACAGGTGGTGGGGTGGGGATTAGTTTTCCAGGTATACTAGAGAGGGGCGCGGAGGCACAGCCCACGTGACCTACGGTCATTGGCCGAAGAAAATCAATTTGGCTCACTCTCCCATTTTATTTCAATTTACTTAAAACGGATTCCCATGTCTTTGGAAGCCGTATACTACCATCCTTATTAAAATTATTTCGTTTTTTATATATTTCTATAGCTTCCCTTACGATTCTCGTGTAGTAATGCGGGATGTTGGCAAGTACTTTACTTTTGTCAAATAAAATTTGCTATAAAAATAACATTGATTACATGTTTCAAATTTATGACACTAATAACTCAAATTTAGTTAAACTGTGGGAAGTTTTTTAAAATAGTTTCTGCTTTTTTCTTACGATTTTATCAATTACTTAAGATCACCGATTGATTATCCATGTAATTTCATTTATGTGATGAGATCAAGAAAAAATGTTCTACTAACAAACAATTTTAATAAATTAAATAACAAAAATTTATTACACGTTCGTATAGAGCACGAAATCTACGTTGACGAAATCAATTTGGCAATTTCCGGTTTCTGCAGTCGACTAACAGTGTAAGGGATCCTGTTCAAACACCAGACCTGATTAAAGGTTACCTCTGATCAGATGCAGTCTACTTTGGGCTCTTATTTAAGGTTATATCGATCATTTATACAGTGAAATTACCTTAAATATTTTTAGTACGATTGGTTCTTCTGAAACTGAAGGAAACAATCAAAATTTTGTTTTTGATATTTTACATGTACAAGTACATGAATCACTCTCTCCCCCACTGGATTTAACGAAATATCAAAGCCACAAAGATACAACATGTCGCAGTTTTAGCTGTGGGGCAGATTTTGGCTGGAACTTCATTCATATCACAAACAAGTCATGTGGTTTGGTTACTTACAGAATCGTAGAGTAAAATAAATACTCGTGGACAGCTAAGGATGAAACATTTTCCTTCAACCTTAATACCCATCTGCACAGTTTCATGAACTCATTTATAGTATATTATTATAAATTATTTGTTATAAGAATAATATTAACAACTTATTATTAAATAACACAATTAATGTATACTTTTTGACCGCAAACAAAAGTTTTTCCTCCACGGAAAAAAATATAAAACAATCAAAAATTTAAACCTGGTGAATCAATACCACTGTACGTATATGGGTGTATGGGGACACTGCTCACTAGAGCTATTGTTGGAACTACTTTAGTTTTTTTCTACTACAAGGTGCCAACTGACAACAGTTGGTTGCTATGCATTAGGCCACACCGAAAGGATGTTGGTACGTGGACCAGATGGTCTCCGTGTGTGCTGTTTCGACGTTGTTTTCGTCTCAACAACGTTTAAATTTTACCAACCAGGTTTATTGTGAATAGTATTGTAGAAAACGCCCGTAGTGTAACGGTGTTTTTGATTACAAGACAACATTGCTGGAAGGATGAACAAATGCACACTCGATGGTTAACTTTAACAATATGCAGCGTCATTGTTCACGGGCGCTGTAAATGCTGAATTCTACTTCGTTTCTTTAAAAACAGACCTTTGTTCCCACTTGGGTCTGTAAACAGTAAAAGTAAAATTCTTACGTCAGATTTTTCTGGAAGAAGTAAATATTAATTGTAGTATTTTCTGTACTTAAGTTGATACATTACAAGCTGACGAATAACAATAATTTTAAATATAAAATTTATTTTCTTTTTATTTGGTTTCTGAGTAATCACTTCAACTTTGAAATTATGTGTAATATACAATTGATATTGATATTGGTAGATGACGTAACTTTCAACGCTTCAAGTGTTTTTTAAACTAACACAACCTTTCGACTGGCATGTCGTCATCAGGTGCTACGTCTACACAACCCTACACACAAACGTCATTTTACATAACTACAGGAGTTTCATACACCTAAATCATTGGAAACCTCCAACAAATTTACCAATACGAATAATCCAATGCAAAAAATGATGTATCACAAATTATAAAAAAAAAAATGAATACCACTTAAGGGAAATTATTTTATAATTTTGTATTTGGTATAATTTGTTATCCCCAAAACTAATAATGCTGTCCGTAAGTATGCTACAAGAAGCAAGTATACTCAGTGTTTATAAGTTACAACTAAGTGTAGGGCCTGTAAGTTAGGTTAATGCCCACTGTACTTAGTTCAAAGTATGCCTTACACACTTCACATATCTGCTCGTTCGGATGTGTTACTGATAAACCATTATATCCTCTATCATTTTTATAATATTTAAGAAAACTACTACAGTTTCCATACAACACACTCTACTCCCCTTGTGTACTTAGTTCAAAGTATGCCTTACAGACTTCACATACCTACTCGTTCAGATGTGTTACTGATAAACCATTATATCCGCTATCATTTTTTTATGATTTAAGAAAACTACTATAGTTTCTATACAACACACTCTACTCCCGTGTGTTAGTACCTTTTTCCTCAAATTATTTCGTTAATAATTCTTATTTTTTTATTTTTATCGGCAACTATATTCTGGCTATTTAATATTTTGTGTTCTTGATATAATCTATTATTATACTTAATAATTATTTGAAACGGTTCACTTCTATTCATTCAATTGGATTGAACTAATTTTACTGTTCACTTGTTTGGAATTTCTTAATTTACACAAATAATATGTATTTTTTTAAATTTAGGTTTTGTTGCTATATTTTATGAAATGGAGGAAATCACAGATGGCTCAAGGGAGCTTACATATCTTATATAAATAGTTGTAGATTTAATCAATTAACTCCCAACATATTGACACAATTTATGTTGACTAGCTGGGGGAGGTTGAGCTAATATTTATAGCAGCTGATACGACGGTCCTGCACTTACTTAATTTATTAATTCCTTATTCATGTCTAATTCGCCGATCGAAGGAATATGGGCGAATATGAGGGGTGGATGAGTTTGATTGATTTGAATGTAGTCATTAATACTTTCTAAGGTCGACTGTTCCTCAGGAAGAGCTATTTATTAATATCCCAATAGTCAGAGCCATTAAGACACCAACAGCTTTACGTAGAACCCGAACTACATAGTATTGGTCTGATTTTCAGCTAACTGACAAGTCTAAAACTCAGTTTTCTTCCTTACACAACATCCGAACCTTGACTACCACGTAACATGGACATCCCAGACTGATCTAGTAGTATCCACCAATGGTTGCCATAGATCTAGTAGTTTATGGCAACCATTGAGGGGACGGGACACTAAGTTGGTATCAAGATGACTGAGCCCAGAACCTATCACCTACAATGTCCACAACGCGTTGTCCCCAAGTAGCTGGGTTACAGCAATGCACCACCAGTACCGACAAACTAAATTATTGTGTTTACCCTAATACGTGAAACCTTTAAATGTACATTGTAGTGCGTGCAATGCTCAAAATTTATCATTATTAGAGTTTTGATCACTGTTTAGTAATTTCTTATTATCTACAGAGAAAAATTACAACGTCGAAGCTGAATTATATTATTATAATTTATTCATCATTCCTTCATAATCATCCTTCCTAAAAGTTCAAAAGACGTTTTAATTAAGTGTTTGGATTGTTCAGTAAGGAGGTGAATTATTATTGTGTTTTTATCCAATGTTTTTATTTTTTTATTTTGTTATATATAAATAAATATTTTTTTGTACTCTATAAGAAAATGTTGCATTTTTTATGTGTACTTTATTCTCTTGTTAAAATTATTTTAAAGAAATGTCTAAACTAATTAAAAATAATTTTAAAAACTCTCACTTATAATAAACTGTGTTGTTAGTGTTTTAATAAAATAAAAAATTTACTGGAAACACTGAATATTTAAAAATTATTTTCATTTAATTGTACTTCGAGATATTGGGAAGAAGGTATTTGACTATTAATTTTCTATCGATTTGTGCCTATTATTTTTTCAGAAATTATTATTCAAAAGGACCTATAGATTCAAATTATGTTTATACAAAAGTAATTTTATTCATCCGTAATATTAATATGGTTGAAAATAATTGCATATACAAATTTGCTAAACCCAGTAACTGTCAACTTCTTTATACGCAAAAAATTAGTATTTTCCCATTGTAAAATTGTTGTTTTATAAGGTTTTATGAACTAGTCTACTATATGCATATATAAATGCATGTATGATGACTTGCATGTATGTACAGTATGTATCTTCCCATGTCTATTAATTTCCTATCGATGAATTTGTGCAAAAATTATTATTCAAAAAGAGTTATGTATTCAAATTATGTTTTTTACCAACGTAATTTTATACTTACGTAATATTAAATAATATGCTTCAGCTGGCAACAATTGACATTATAATTTTGTATAATATAGTTTTATTGACTAAGCTATGACTGTTGAAAATATTTTACACAATTCCCTCATTTTATTTCCATTTTTAGTTGGAAAAACACTATATTCTTATTTCAAGTTAAATATTTGTTGCCTAGATAATATATTAGCTTTCATATCTCCTGCTGGGAAGTTACCAAACATGAACTACGTTAATGATAGAACTACGAAATAGCATTTTACAATGTGAGTTGATTGTTCAGGACAGCAGGCTGATGTTGGCATTGTTAGTGGCACACAAGTCAAAGCACTGTTTAGTCACCAATAGTAAATATCCCCTTCGTCAAGTGTGCAGTATTCATCACTGTGAAAGACCTAGTTGAATGGGGATTGAAGAGTAATCAATGAGTCAGTTTGCTGAACTAGCAAAAATGTATAAAACAAACATGTATTTTACTTCAACTCATTTTAAATGAACGTCTATAGTAATAAGCAAAATTTATTTGAGAAAATTAAAAATTTAGGTTGTTTTGTACCATTGGTTTATGAATAAAATATCTGAGTTGCAATTGTCTTAACTGATTTTAAATATTTTGCCATTACTCTGAAATGATTATATTTTATAATGTTTATTATATTGTAAATATTAAATAACTTAAGTATATAAATTAAAAATATCTTTGTGTTTTGAAATATGTTGTTGCTTTAATTTTTCAAAGTAAGAAAACAATAATACGGGAATTATAGATTTTTAAGCAGACATTTGTTAAATAATAAAGACACATTTCAAAGAGTAATTTGTCTATTAATAAGGGCCAAATTAAAAGAATAGTGCGAAAAGGGTATTTCTCTTACTTACAGTACACATTTATAAATTTTTTAAATGATATTATATAAACTGAATTTGACAACAAGTTTTAATTTAAACTAGAAATAGGACATAATAGTTAAATTAAATTGAGGAGAAATGAATAAAAGTGCAGAAATACAACAAATCAGAGGAGTAACGTCTCATATATCGTCTCTTGTCTCATATATCGAGGCTTTTAAAGAATAGGTGTTTGGAAGGAAAGTAATGGAGCGAGAAACAGTGCACTTCGGCACTTCTGTCTACGAAAAGCCAACGGTGATAGGAAACCACAGCTGCATGTCAAATACAGGTGGAAACTGTTTTACAACAATCTATAATAATAAAATAATCTTTCTCCTAGTCTTCAACCAAAGTCCTAACGTCTTTTTCTAGTTTTTTGTTTGTTTTTATCTTTTTTAACCACCCCATTTATTTAAATGATATGAAAAGGATGGTAAATATTTTTAAATATGTAATAAAGTACAAACATATGTTTCTTGTTCATTTATATCTTATAAAAAAAGTGTTGATGTTTTTAACTCCACACTGTGTAGTAATCACAACTATTGAGCACAATACATTAGGTCCAACTTCCCATTGAGGAGTCTACCCTTCAGTGTGACATCCCAGGTTACACTATATCGTCATCATACCAGCCTTAATCATCGCATACCTTGTGAACACAGACCTTTGATGTCTACTACTCTTTGAGGAATCTACCCTTCAGTGTGACATGACATCCCAGGTTACACTATATCGTAATCATACCAGCCTTAATCATCGCATACCTTGTGAACACGGACCTTTGATGTCTACTACTCTTTGAGGAATCTACCCTTCAGTGTAACATGACATCCCAGGTTACACTATGTCGTCATCATACCAGCCTTAATCATCGCATACCTTGTAAACACAGACCTTTGATGTCTACCTACTCTCTTTGAGGAATCTACCCTTCAGTGTGACATGACTCCCAGGTTACACTATATCGTCATCATACCAGCCTTAATCATCGCATACCTTGTAAACACAACCCTTTGATGTCTACCTACTCTTTGAGGAATCTACCCTTCAGTGTGACATGACATCCCAGGTTACACTATATCGTCATCATACCAGCCTTAATCATCGCATACCTTGTGAACACAGACCTTTGATGTCTGCTACTCTTTGAGGAATCTACCCTTCAGTGAGACGTGAAATCCCAGGTTACACTATATCGTCATCATACCAGACTTAATCATCGCATACCTTGTGAACACAGACCTTTGATGTCTACCTACTCTTTGAGGAATCTACCATTATGTGTGTCGTGACAAGCCAGGTTACACTATATCGTCATCATACCAGCCTTAATCATCGCATACCTTGTGAACACAGACCTTTGATGTCTACTACTCTTTGAGGAATCTACCCTTCAGTAAGACGTGAAATCCCAGGTTACACTATATCGTCATCATACCAGACTTAATCATCGCATACCTTGTGAACACAGACCTTTGATGTCTACCTACTCTTTGAGGAATCTACCCTTCGGTGTGTCGTGACATCCCAGGTTACACTATATCGTCATCATACCAGACTTAATCATCGCATACTTTGTGAACACAGACCTTTGATGTCTGCTACTCTTTGAGGAATCTACCCTTCTGTGTGTCGTGACATCCCAGGTTACACTATATCGTCATCATACCAGTCTTAATCATCGCATACCTTGTGAACACAGACCTTTGATGTCTACCTACTCTTTGAGGAATCTACCCTTCTGTGTGTCGTGACATCCCAGGTTACAGTATATCGTCACTATACCAGCCTTAATCATAGCATACCTTGTGAACACAGACCTTTGATGTCTAGTACTCTTTGAGGAATCTACCCTTCTGTGTGTCGTGACATCCCAGGATACACTATATCGTCATCATACCAGCCTTAATCATCGCACACCTTGTGAACACAGACCTTTGATGTCTACTACTCTTTGAGGAATCTACCCTTCAGTAAGACCTGAAATCCCAGGTTACACTATATCGTCATCATACCAGACTTAATCATCGCATACCTTGTGAACACAGACCTTTGATGTCTACCTACTCTTTGAGGAATCTACCCTTCGGTGTGTCGTGACATCCCAGGTTACACTATATCGTCATCATACCAGACTTAATCATCGCATACTTTGTGAACACAGACCTTTGATGTCTGCTACTCTTTGAGGAATCTACCCTTCTGTGTGTCGTGACATCCCAGGTTACACTATATCGTCATCATACCAGTCTTAATCATCGCATACCTTGTGAACACAGACCTTTGATGTCTACCTACTCTTTGAGGAATCTACCCTTCTGTGTGTCGTGACATCCCAGGTTACAGTATATCGTCACTATACCAGCCTTAATCATAGCATACCTTGTGAACACAGACCTTTGATGTCTAGTACTCTTTGAGGAATCTACCCTTCTGTGTGTCGTGACATCCCAGGATACACTATATCGTCATCATACCAGCCTTAATCATCGCACACCTTGTGAACACAGACCTTTGATGTCTACTACTCTTTGAGGAATCTACCCTTCAGTAAGACCTGAAATCCCAGGTTACACTATATCGTCATCATACCAGACTTAATCATCGCATACCTTGTGAACACAGACCTTTGATGTCTACCTACTCTTTGAGGAATCTACCCTTCGGTGTGTCGTGACATCCCAGGTTACACTATATCGTCATCATACCAGACTTAATCATCGCATACCTTGTGAACACAGACCTTTGATGTCTGCTACTCTTTGAGGAATCTACCCTTCTGTGTGTCGTGACATCCCAGGTTACACTATATCGTCATCATACCAGTCTTAATCATCGCATACCTTGTGAACACAGACCTTTGATGTCTACCTACTCTTTGAGGAATCTACCCTTCTGTGTGTCGTGACATCCCAGGTTACATTATATCGTCACTATACCAGCCTTAATCATAGCATACCTTGTGAACACAGACCTTTGATGTCTAGTACTCTTTGAGGAATCTACCCTTCTGTGTGTCGTGACATCCCAGGATACACTATATCGTCATCATACCAGCCTTAATCATCGCACACCTTGTGAACACAGGCCTTTGATGTCTACTACTCTTTGAGGAATCTACCATTCTGTGTGTCGTGACATCCCAGGTTACACTATATCGTCATCATACCAGCCTTAATCATCGCACACCTTGTGAACACAGACCTACTCTTTGAGGAATCTACCCTTCTGTGTGTCGTGACATCCCAGGTTACACTATATCGTCATAATACCAGCCTTAATCATAGCATACCTTGTGAACACAGACCTTTGATGTCTACTACTCTTTAAGGAATCTACCCTTCTGTGTGTCGTGACATCCCAGGTTACACTATATCATCATTATCTAACATTCCAACCTCAATCTGCTCATACCTAGTCACCAATAGCTTGTTTTGCCTACCTACCCTTTAAAGATTCCGCAGACATACCGAGTTTTAGTACATATTTCAATATAAATCGAGACCTAGAATGTATTGTCACTCGTAAAGAGGCTATTTATTCAATATTATATTTTTGTATTTTTTACACTCTGTATTTATATATTCAATGAAATTTGCTTTCTATTTTGCCTTAATACTAAAAAACTAAAAAAAATATAAAAAAATAATGTTTTAACTAAATATATTTACAAGAATGTTACTAAAATAAAACTTTAATGAATTAATAGTAGATAATTATATTGTTATATTTCGCAAAGATTTTTCTAAATAACAAGTTTTCTACTCACAGTTTTTCAATTTATTAGAACAAATACTGTTCTATTTATTACAACAAAAGCTAAGTAATCTGGTATGTTATAACATTCATATTATTATTGTACAAATCAAACAAGTAACATTGTAAAAAGGAGCTATTTGGGTTTATGTTTTAAACCACGATAAGATAATTTCATGAGCTTCGTGGTTTGTTTCAAAAGCACCAGAGTTTTGAAATAACACAAACCCTCTGGGAGTATTCGTGCGTAACGCACAACACGTGCGAATGGGCGCTTTGTCACAGCCCTTGGCAGAACTTGGGTAATGTTTTACACCAACCCCTATGACTAAAAGGGAACCCTTAAAATCCGTCTATCATTTGTAACATTACAAAGTATATATGAATGTCCTGGAATACACGTCTCGAAATTATAGTTTACTAACCGTTGGGCAACGTTTTGTTTATTTAACAGCACGGTTTTAGTTTAAAACATATACAAAATAAAATATTTAAAATCCTAGGGAAATTTTAAAATTAATATCAATTAATGTTTTCGTAATATGATTAAACAGGAAGTTCATTGGTACTATATTGATTTTATTTATTTAAATAATAAAGCATTGTAATGGTTATTGGTTATCTTAAATAATTATAGATCAGGTTAAAGTATGTTATTTTGTCATGAATAATTAATCCACGCAAAGTTTCAACAGTATTTCCACCTATTTTTAATATATTCTCTATATTAAAAATAGGTATTTTTAATATATTCTCTATATTAAAAATAGGTATTTTTAATATATTCTCTATATTAAAAATAGGTATTTTTAATATATTCTGACACTCTTTAAACAACTGTTGGTTTATTTGTTTACAGATGTGATTGTTGTAACATGTGGTAATATAGGTTATGCCATTTTAGTGAACATGGATCAGTAGACGGTTCAACATCGTGCCTTTGACATTAAAGTGTTTCTTTTTTTTTTTCTTTTTATATAAGGAGTCTGTTACTGTTACACAACGGCTTTTTCGTAACAAATTTCATGTTCCATGTCATGGCTGTGTTCCCTGTCGGAACACCGTTAATAAGTGGGTTTTTAATTGTATAAATACTGCATCCCCTCTAAAAAAGAAACCAACTGGTAGACCTGGATCTGTTCCTACTCATGAGAACGTTGAACGAATTCGTGAAGGAATGTTTCAAAGCCCAAAACGATCAGTCAGGATGTAGTCCGTTGCATTAGCAGTTTTAAGAGCAAGTATACATCGAATTTTACATCTCGATTTAAACTTCCATCCCTACAAGATACAGTTTGTGCAAAAACTTAATGACACAGATCCTGGGTTTCGCATAACTTTCTGTCAAACGCATTCATGAAGAAAACATACTGCTATGTTTGATTAGTGTCTGACGAAGCCCATTTTGATTTGACAGGAAATTTTAACGCTCAGAATTGTCGTTACTTGTCAAGAGACAATCCTAAATGAATTCACGAACAACCTTTGCATAGCGAAAGAGTTACTATGGTGTGGTGTTGCACATTTTGGAGTAGTTGGGCCATATTTTTTTTAAGATTATATCCGTTGCAACAGTTTCTGTGAATGCAGAATGATATGTTGACTGATTCAGAATTTCTTAATTCCGCGACTGCAAGAGCTAGACATTGAAATGGACTCTCTATGTTTCCAGCAAGATCGCGCTACAGCATTTAGCATTAGCAAGATGCAAGTTTGTCTATGCATGTTTTACGAGACCTATACCCAAGACATCTCATCTCTCGCTCTGGTGATGTCGCTGGCCTGCACGATCGCCCGATGCAAGTGCTTGTGATTTTTGGCTGTGGGGTTACTTAAAGGGTAAAGTTTATGTTGCAAAAACACCATTTTCGAGTTGAAGAACTGTATTAGGAATTAGGTTCCTGCATTACCACTGCCTATGATCCGTAGGTAATGTCAAATGTTGTTAAAATATTAGAGACCTGTCTGGAAAGCGGAGAAATGCATCTGAGTGATATTGTATTCCATAAATAAAAATAGCATATATAAGCGCACATTTTGGTTATTTAAAAAAAATCTAATTTGTAACATAGTCGTTTTATTTTAAAAACCATCAGGTTTTTATGGGCCACCCTGTATTAGTTTTACTAAAAAAAAAAAAATATTTTGTGTGATGTGTTTGCTATTTACGCTTAAGACGGATTCAAATGTTATGCAATCTATCCAAAGCTACATAATAAAATATACAACACCTTTTTATGTTTTACTATTCTGGCTCCTTTTTCTGTAAGTAGTTCTATAAAAACAAAAGTTCTAGTTTGATAAAATAAAAACTTTAATTTATTTAATTTCACTTCCCAAAATTTAATTCAATCATCCAAGATCAACTTCAATTGTATTATTCATCAATTAAATTATGACATAAAATTTAATATTTAAAAGGATTTCTACACAAAAAAAGGCTAAAATTAGTTAACCTAACTATAATTAGCTTAATTCCGATTTCTATAATAATGATATCTAGAAAACTCATTTTTTACCATAGTATTATACTTTGCAAATTATCATAGTTAAATTTGAGATTGATGACTAGGTAAACATTTTTATGACTAGAAATCAATAAAAACTTTTTTCCGTTTCTTAAAAATTCATTTCGAGCTTTAAAACACTTTCTTTAATAAGTTGAATGGTTTTTAGAGTTGTTAAGTTTGAAAACCAAAACACTCATTGATACATCTATAAATTTATTTATATCCCACCATAGATCTCCAGCTTGTACAATTCTACTGTGGACAGCTGACACATGCCCACATAAGCTGGCCTGGCGCGAGCCCAGACATTTCTGTTTATTTTTCTTGGCGATGAAACATAGTTTTCAAGCATCGTTAGACATCAAGACTATGCATTTTCTTAGTCATTTTCATAGTGATAAAACAATGAATGGTAAAAAAAAATACAATTGAATTAATCTTTATACTCATTCTCACTCAAAGTGAAATATGTAATTTATGTTTTCTTAACCTGTTTAGAGACTTGTGAGATTTAATACATTGTAAGAACATTGATATTTCTAATGAATGATAAGGAGACAATTAGCAATCTTACTTTATTTCATTAAAAATCGATTCCAATCTTGTAAGATGATCGTTAGGTGTGTTAAACATCAAATAAAATTATAATGTATAAAACAACGTATAACTTAATTTGATCTATAACACATCTGATGATCCAACAGGATTGAAATTAATTTTGTATTTAATTTTTTTTTTTTTTTTAATTCTACAATGTGTATTTTAGTCAACAATAAAATATACGGCTAATAAAGCGGTAACAGCTAAACAGTCCCAGAAACATTTATTTATTATTTGTATTTATTATTTTATTGCAATGTTTTAAATTTAAAAGGCTGATTGATCACTTCCTTTTTTCATATTTAATTTTTTTTTTATTTTGATGCTGATGTATTTTTTCGTTTACAGTATCGGACAATGATCGTGTGTTTCACCCTTATACTTATATTGAAGTAACAATAGTACATTTTACTATGGCTTTTGTTTAAGTGTTCGTGATCTACTGGCAAAATATTTTAGGTTCTATTTCAGTTACCCTTATTAAAGTTTACAAGAAGGGATAGTTGTAAGCGTGCTATTTGTTTTGCTTCTAGTTTATCTTTAAAGATAGGGTGCTGCTGCCCCCCCCTTCCAAGTATTTACTATTTATGATATAAAATATATATTTAAATCCCTATGATAAATAGGATATTAAGAGACCCATTGATTAATTCTAAAGTAATTTTACACCAAAGTAAATTGCAGTTTGGCTTTAGAGACTTGATAGTCCGAGGACAACATTGTAACCACTAATGGAGCATTTACTGGTCGACTCGAAACTCTATTTACTTTAGATCCTAAATCAATATTTGAACTCGTTCAACAAGCTTTCGGGGTTTGGTAGTTAATTAATGTATGCTTTACTTTAAATAAACAACTAAAGATCTGTGTATTTAATGTTTAGTTTTGTATTATCTTTTACCTAACAGTAAGGTTGTTGCATAATGTGACAAAGAAGCAAATGGCATTACTACTGGGTAATACATTTGACTACAAATTGTAGTGAAATATTATTAACTACAATTTATAGAGAACTACGTGTTCAATATGCATAACATAAACTGTACAACATAAAACTACTTAAATCATATGACATGTACATATTTAATCATACATTTCCTACTCCCCACATGTAAAACTTCAACACATGACCGAGTTGTGTTGAGGATAGAATTTATTGGTGTTGAATGTTTAGGAATAGACCATAATGGAATTTACTTTCAAAATGCTTTTAATTAGTTTTTCGTTAAAGATACTTTTCAATCTTGACTTGATTTTTCTAAACAGGAGTTTAATAAACATAAAAAGGTCTCACCCATGTGGAGAAGGTGGCAGTTCGTTTTAGATATGTACTCAGATAAGGTGATAGATATATAGCGCTGACTGGTTTAGCGAAGGTTCGGAAAAGACGTGCGTGATCTATATTGTTACAAACACAAATAAAAACACTGGAAATGGAGAAAACTGTGTGACTTTAAGAGGTAAAGGATTATTTAAAAAATGTTAGTGATAGTAAATTGACAAAATTACAATACAGTGTATTATTTTGTATTCCCTTGACATCAGATACACTTCATATCCACATAAATAATAACATTTGTAATCAGTGTTTAACTTATATTCTAACTTTGAACAGCAATGTTATGTTAACTTGATAAACGTAACTTTAGTAAATGATTTAGAACTAGATACATACAGAAGACAATATGAAACACATAAAATTTACTAGTACATCACAAGTTAAAATGTATTGAATAAACGTAAAATAGTTCACCATAATTCAAACAAAAACCACAAATATAAACAATTATAAGGAAACCTTTTTCTTACAGAAATTTATCTTCTCAATTATTTTTGTCATTTTTAGATTGTATTAGCAAGATATTTCGATTCGAGATATATATATAATTTCGATAAATGTAATTGTGAGGTTTTAATGATGATATTGATATTATTGTATATATCACAATGTATAGCATAAGTATTAGGAAAGGAAGGGGTTTTTTATATGAAAGACTGGCTCTGACTGTCTCTGGCTGGCTCTAAGTAAAGGAGATCAGTATATGACTGTCTCGTATACCCATTAAGATATTGTAATTTACAAAAATTTACTTTTTACCAAGCAGGACAGTACAAATTGTACATATGTGTAGTAAACATATTCAAATATACGTAATGACACTGGAAAAACGACTGTGAAGTTTACAGAGTCCCAAAATGAATCTTTCAAAATGTGAAAATGTAAAACAGAACAAGGGGTTATTTTGACCTTAAAAATAAATTAATGAAAATGTTGGGATATATCTAATAAATTTGAAAAATTTTAAACGAAGCAGAATCAAATGATTTAATCGAACCACTTAGGATTAATAAACCCAACCCAAACTATAAATAACCAGTTAACATTGAAATAATTAGACAAATTATGAGGATTGAAAACAAAAAGGTCAAGGTGAAAATTGAGTCATACCAGAATATTGAAAATCAACTAACCCTACCATTGTAAAACACCTTACTTAACTTATAAAATTTAGGAAGGATTAGGAATTATATTCCTCGTAAAGTCGAATCCAAAAAAAATTAACTAATCCTTAGATATAAATATTTTAATAAAGTTATCGTTCCTTAATTTGTTGACTTAAAAGACGTACGATTTAATCTGTCTAAATTCAATATTCTAAAATAAAAGGTTAGCCAACACTAACTGAAAATGAAATAATATTAAATAATGTGGAACAGCCCCATAAACTTAAAATGTTTTTGTTGGCGTTTGTTAGTTACTGATTTTTAATTTATTTTAAAACTCTAGAGTCGTGATACCAAAAAAAAAGCAAATACAACTCAAACTGACATTTTACAAAAGAAAATATTTCATCAATACATTTTTATTGGGTCGTTAGAGCTGATCAGATAACTGAAACAACCTGGTATAGTAAACGATTTTTCCTTCCAAATAAATGAAGCAAGACTATACTTTACGTTGTCCGATTAGACCTATAGTTGAATAGTAACAATATATTTTTACTATGTAGTGAAAACAGTATATGTGCAACGTAAGTGATAATTATAGTTTAGGTGATTCGGTAGTGTAAACCATTCGCTCTCAAGACAAGTCATGCAATTTAAATATCTTAAAAGCAACATATCTATATTAGTGGTGGTATAGAATACAATAATTAAACATTGATTTTTAAATGTACAGTTCTAAGTAGTATGCATAAATACTTAGAAACCAATAAAAATATAAAAAAGGAAATTATTAAACACATTATAAATTAATACATAGTTTTGGAAAACAATTCAGTCCAATTCAGTACCAATACATATAGGACGCCTAAAAGTAGATACTTTTAAGAAAACATTGAAGAGTTACTTGACCAGAAATTGTCTATATCGAATTGAAGATTTTAAATTTCAAGAACTCTAAGAATTTTACAAACTATTTTTTCTCCTTTTTTATTATTTTTATTTTACATTTAATAGTCCTTTCTGAGCTAAGTCAAACTCAGATAGTAACAATGACTATACTCGTTCATCTATACCCATCAAACTTTTTCGAAATCTATATTCGCCCATATCTTGACAATCGGCGTCTTAAGACTAAAGTATTACATTTTTTTTCATTCTTAAGACGATAAATTTCACGACAATTATTGCAGTAACAATTATATTTCGTGAATATCATTTTTTGTGTTTGATAATGATTTTACAGCAGTATATTATCCTTGATTGAATTATTACTTACAAATAGTTATCTCATCTAATAGGAATATTTGTGCCTATAATTTGGTTAGTTAGTGAGTTCTGCTACTACAGCTGGTTAAAACAGAGAAAAGTATATCCTACAACTTTCAAATTACTTTAAGACCTAACTTTGATTATATTATATTAAAATAGCCTACTCCTATTATAACTTCCTTTTAAATTAAACAAATAAAGAAACACTCCATTTGATACCAACTAAAAATCTTAAGCTTAAAAATGTGTTGCAATGTTATAGCTATCGATGGGAATGTGAAATTGCATTCTTGGGTGAAGTTATGTTGAAGGAATGTCATATGATAAATGCGAATATTGTCTCCGTGACATTTTTATGCATATTCTTATTGGGATCTTAGTTTCTAATACGTTTATGAATGAGGGAAATATGTTGAATTCATAACATGTATTAAAATTTCAATATTGATTAAAATGTTTATTATATTGTTATAAATTTTAAAATGTCATATTTTGGAATTTTAATATTCCGATAAATATTTGTTCCTTTTATCTATAGTTTGGTATAATAATGTTAATTTTATATATAAATGCCTTCTTAAATTAAAAAAATTAATATTTATTGAAGTCTTGAAGAGAATTTACTGTTAATTATACAAAATTGTATGCAATTACCAAGACATTTCAGTTGAACATAATTGATTGAAGTTTATAGATACTGGAGGATTTTTAAGTTTATTATTTAATACAAATGTTTGTACTGAATGAAATATAGAATGTATGCTGGAGCATATGGAACAAAAAATCTCCAGATGAATTTTAGGATAATATTTAACGTTTAAAGTAAATTATTAGTCTTAGCCTAATCATTTTAAGAAAATGGGACAGTATATCCAATACAAACATCAATGTCTTTAAATGTAAAAATTAAATTAATTCAAATCATATATAGGGTTAGGTTAGGTTAGGTTAGTATTTGGACGTACCAATGAAAGTTTTATTTCTATTTTCAATATTTAGTTATTTTTTTAAATCAAATGAGCAAGGCGTTTGTTGCCTCCCAATTCGAAATATTTCACTGCGCCACAAACTGTTTTCCGATATCAGCCCCTTCTATTAGCATCCAACTTTAATGGTATAATGAGGGACGAAGAAATGAAACTGTGCCAGAAAGATTAGTTAAATTTATATATGTTCATAACAAATGCAGCTCTTTTTCAAACTTTTACTTCACTGGCAGATATTGTTATTTTAGATAATTTATTAGGAGTGCATATAAGTAAATGTAAAAATGTAATTCCTTTAGCATATATTCTAGGAATTTCGCTAAGTTGCGTGGATTATAAGATATATACTTATTATTTTTGTATCAAAGATATTATATGACAAACTACGTGTAACAGGAACTTCATAATGTTAAACGATTTATAGATTACAGTGTTATGCAAAATTTTAGTATTTACAAATAGAAAACAGCAAGTGGCATATTTTACACCGGTGTGGAGTTTTCAAACTCGAAATGTCAGCAACAGAACCTTTAAAACTATTGTTGGGCTCTAGCATAACTATTAGCTATGTCATATAACAGCTTTGTTTTATATAAATCACATCGAACAGTGATAATATAGCATAAATACTGAAATGAATTTTATTATTATAAAATTGTCTTTATAATTTGTAATTAAACTATATATTCACAATCAGAAATAATCATAAACCATTAATGTCAAATGTGTTGGTCACTGGTCATTTACTTTCAGGCAATAGAAAATCATATGTACTAATATATTTATGTTTCCAAAGAGGATTTTTATATAAATTAATTGTCGTTTGGTCAATTTTAGAGACTACAAAGCTTATGTTTCGAAAATATTTCGAAAAATATTAGAAGAAAATAAATATGCTAGTTAGTATACACTTTCTACTATATAATTACAACCAAAATTTTCTAGCAATAATTTATATTTACGTAAATTTGTATATGTAAAATGTATAACTTTTAATATTTTATGAAAAAATGCTGTTAGTATAATCGTTTGATTCATTTAATTCATTTGATTTCCGATATTATTTAACTTTTAAACATAAACGTAACATTTTAAAATGTTGTAAAACCATACTTCTTTCTTTCATATTTCCTTAGATATAAATCTAAAAATACTTGTATATGAGCCTGTTTTTACTACGGAGTACCTTATGAAACATCTATTAAAATTTGTTTAATTTGAAATATATTTAATTTAATATTTGTATCTGATCATTCTAAAAGACCATATTTTAATTCATGGTTGGCAACAATTATTTTCATACCAATGAATAAAAAAAGGTTAATTTTAAAAACTCTTTAGAGATCACCAAAATGTATAATGTACTCTTGAAATAGACGTACGCTCTAGATATTCCCTGATGACTACGACCTGAGCTGAAACTGATGGTGCTAACGTCTCCAACCGATTTATGTTAATGTTCTTTATGTAGATGTTTGTCTTCATGTATCTAAAACAGACAGTTTAGTTTACTTTCTATCAAGATAAACACCTAATATATGTCTCTCAACTTGTACTTAGTATCTGTAAAATACAAACGATAGACAAGTACCCATTCAAAACAACTGGTGTTTATTGTGTTACACTTAATTTTGTCTTAATTAGTCTTTTTATGATTTTTATGTACATATAGGATCGATATTTGATCATATATACGTAGATATCTCGAAGGAAATATACTCAGGTGTAAGAAGCAACTTCTAAAAATGCATTAAACTGCCCAGTTCTTCTTAAATGATTTTATAATATAGTTCTGAGATTGGTTTAGAATATTTTCGGTTATGTATAAGTAACCTTGAGCGTATTGGTTAGATTATAATGTAAATTATATTCGATTATGGTTAAGAATACTTGATATATTATTTATTAATAATACTTGTTAATTGCCTGTTTCACATTGTATTTAGTTTGTATATAATATGGCCAATTATTACTGATATATAATTGAAAAGTTGATCGGTTTGAAAAAAGGAAATTATAAATATTGAAAATAAGCAAATATTATGGTACAAAAATAACTAACTTAGTTATTTTATTTAGGTAATAAATCTTAAAGAAAATAACTAATGTACCTCTTCTTTCATTTCATTTCATTTTATTTTATTTTATAAAATGGTATATTTAGGTAAAATACGCTTTTACTCTAGTATATTACCTACAATATCCCAAAAGATTCATTTATAAATGACTGTACTAAATGCTCTCATTTTGTGTTGAACAGTAGTATGTATTACAAGATTTATCTTTAAAACCAGCTAGTAGCTTCCCAGGTTTTTTAAAGCTACTAGCTGAGTACAAACATTCAGAATGATACAAATGGAATTAACATTCCACTAATATGTGTGCATTCAGAATATTTAATATCAATTTACCTTCCATGTATTAAGAATCCTCGCACACCAACATAGCTGAGTCAATTATTGTAAGCTGTATTTAGTACTTCAACCAAACATTTCACCCTGTGAGTTTGTTTAGAGTTAAGGAGGCTTAATGAAATTCCGAAAGACATACATTGCTAGAGAAATGTGAGGTATCGGTGGAACTGTGTAATGAAATTCTTGGTCAAGCTTTTCACGGACCAGAAATAATTGATCAAGTTTGGAATTCCATATCACATCAGATTGAGGATGTTTTCTATATCGAAAATTATCTACTAATATACCTTTGCATATTAAAAAAAATTTTAAATGTTAAACTTGTTTTTATTAAAACGTACTATTACTGATAAATATTTGTTCCTGGCTTATCCTTACGATTATCCTTTCAAATAAGATATACAATTTTATAGTTATATTATTCTTACTAAACCTAATCTACTATGGAAAGATTAACATTTTATTATGAACTCATCTTTGACCATTATAATCTTAAACATTTTTAAATTGAGTTACAGTAAAAGTATTTGTTGATATGTTTTTTACTATTTACGCCAGTGCCATTTTTATCAGCCATTATGAGTGTTATGCAATCGGTGTTATTTATTTGAATAATCAAAAACACCAATTACGTTTTTGATACTGTTGTTGCAAAAACAACACGATAAAGGGAGTTATGTTAAAATCAGGGAAACTATAATTTTCCTGTTATGCTACATAACGAGTAATGTAATTGAAAAAAAGAAAAACTAATAAATTAAGACTTTCGACTTTTACGCCATTCCTATTGAATCCAATTTCATTGCTGTTTTCTTAATTTTGTTAAAATGGTACAAAAATGTTTCATTTAGGATAGTTAAAATGTATTATATTGTGTAAAGATATTATATGGATTAACAATTTCGTTATTCAAGTGAACTTTACGTTTTAAAACATTGGTTAACTTTGGAAAAGCCTAAGCCCTGGATTCTCATCCTCCCTAAAAATACTTTTGTCTTATTTTAATTATAAAATTCATTGTTTACATTAATATTACTATTTATACAAAATATCATATAAAACTCATGAAGTGAATACAAGTTAGTTAAAAATATTTTTACTCTCTATCGATAATAAGTAATCTTAATTTTGGCAATGTCATTCAGTTTAATGCGTTACGTTCATATTTATCAGATCAAACCATAATTTTAAAACAATTATAAAAAAATTAAGAAAGACTTGATTTGCAATTATCAATGGTTTTAATATGAATAAAAATGAAAATTAATATTACTACATGCACTTATAGTAAAAATAATTATAGGTGAGTTTCATCATAAGGGAAAGCAGGTTTCTAGTAACATGATAGGAGCTGGGAACAAACTTAGTCTGAGAATGACATATTGTCAAACAGCAGGTGACAGTAAGACTGACAGTGCATGTGACTGTCAGCATACATCGAACATAATAGTTCCTGTTATCAAGTTGGATTTCAAAACGTCATTGGAAAAATTTGTTATATTACAAACTTTTATTCGATGAATAAATGTTTCGTGCTGTATGAAAATAAGTATTTAAATATATATTAAATTTCTTTAGTGGATTTTCATACTTTTAGTTATTGAGAGTTCTCATAATATTAGGATAATAATATACAGAGTTATGTATACAAGAAGATACATATGTTGGTAACTATTTTTATTTTTTTAATTAAAATAATTAATTTATTTACGTGAATAAAGTGTTTTAGTTTCTATTGATAAACTAAATATTTTATTAATTAAGATATTACGTGATAGGAAATAAAAAATAATGAAAACATATGATAAAGTGTAATAAATAGGAGAGGTTCCTGGTGAATCATTCTAGTCTGAGATTGATAAACCTGGTTTACTGAAATGGATTATTACATTAATTGTACATTTTGTACTTATATTAAGATACATTCCCGTTGTGTGACTTTTATTATATTTCTACCAACGTGCTAACTACGAAAATATTAAGTTAAGTGCACTTGGACATTACATTAATACAATGTTGTGCATCTAGCTTTCATTGTCAACTTTAAGATGCCTTTGGTCGCCGGCCAGACTGTATTAGAGAGGTCAGGGGGCGGTCTTGGCGGAGCTTCAACCCCTTCTGTTCTGGTCTGATGTATTTATAGACTTATGTCACTGTGTCCTCTTTATACAACTAATGTCTTTTAGATTTAACTATATTTTGTACATAGGTAATGTAGGTACAATAATAAAGTTCATCAAAATTAATCCGTTCAAAAACATAACCTTTTACACATGTTTTATTTTGTTAGTTTATAGCAACCATTATTTAGTATCACTTCCAATTTTAAAACTAACTACAAAGTATAGGTGATCTAAATTAAGTTTGATGACGACACACTTCATTTATATGTACAAATCATGGAATTACGAACAATAGTATTTAAATAATTAATATGTATAATTTATTGAATATTTACTTACATAGATATTCAACGTGAGAAAATTTAAACCAACTACTTTAGATGGTTCCAAAACATATATTTATTGTTTTTTCTTCATCATTTTTGCTAGGTAATTATAATTATTCGTGATAAAGATATTTTTAATATAAAAAATATTAAAAATAATATTGAAATAATATGCTGCTAATTGTACCTTCAAGTATACACCATTAATTCGGACACCAAAGAACCATTTTCAGATTTCATAAACATTCTAATAGAAAAGTTAATATAATTATGCATTTGCTATGATATTGTAATAATTTTATTATTAATTGTCAGTAATAAGGTTTTTTTTGTAATATATACAAAATAGTTTAGAAAAGTAAAAAGATAATTTAAGCTATGACTAAGGATTTTAACACAAACATAATATTTAGACATTATTTCTGAACATGTTTTTTATCATAATAGTTTTTTTAATATACCATATTATTCTAAGTCCGTCACCTTCCTATCATATAAAATCTAAAGTAAAAATAATTCCTACACTGACTATTATGTTAGGGGAACAAAGTCTTTATAGTTAACCATGTTCAACGTCTCAAAAGAGGATCTGCTTAACAAAAGAGAATTATTAATGTTCTTTTCATGTTTTTATTGGTTCAGATGCTTAAAAAATATAAATTAGCAAAAACAGTAAATAAAAATTCATATTTTGGTTTCCAGCCACCTAAGTTTGTTTTAATGTAACATTCAAATTTGTTTATAATCCTCTATAAAACCTTAAAAGAGATTTTTTTCATAGATCATCAAAACGACGTATCTATACATGAATGTCCTTTTAATGTTTTCATTTATTTAGTTGCTCGAAAATTATAAATTAGTAAAAACAGTAAAATAGTCATATTTAAGTTTGTATTCACCTAAATCTTTTTAATGTAACATTCAAATGTGTTTACAATCATCCCTAAAAAGAGAACTGTTTATATTTAAATCATCAAAAAGACAATAATTTTACAACATTCTCGATTTGAAACTGTTTTTAAGTGTTAAATTTTTTCTAAAACCTTAGTACCATCTTGTAAGATCTGAAAGAGCTTTGCTTTACTTCTCAGTTGTGCGTTAATATGAGCCTGCTGTTCAAATTATATAATATATCGTATTAATAAACGACAAATAAATAAATAAAAATGCCTTTATTTTCAAGTGATTCTCAATTTAGACACTGATATACAGAATAACTCAAGTCAGCTCACATTCTAAATAATTATCAACTTAAATACTAAAATATATATGTTAGTAAATACAACTAAAAGCTAAATTACACAAACTGATTTTTCAGCTTCATCTTAAAAGCAACATTTTTCAGATGTTTAAGACTTAGGAAAAGGTTGTACAACTTTGGGTCTAAGTATGTAAAGCTCTTTCTTCCCACTTCAAGCTTGACCTTGGGGAAGTGGAGCAAGTATCCATGGCGGGCGACACCTCCTCCCCGTACTAAAGCCTCTCACTCAGGTATCGTGGTTCTTTGTACAAAAGCACGTTGTGACTTATGCCACATGTCAAAACCTTGCATTGATAGCAAACCAGCAGCATCTCGGTAGGGAGTTACATGATCAATCCGATTCGAATTAAAAATAAAACGAATAGAGGAGTTTTGTATTTTCTGAATTCTATCAACATTCTATCGAGATTCTGTTGCTATAAGCCAGATAGCAACATTAAAAAAACTTAAAATATCAGTGTCTGCATAAATTGCAGCTTATCAGATTCTGACAGCAAACATCTAAATATTTGAAATTCCCTCAGCCTGCTAAGGGCACGCTGGATAGAATAAGTGACATGATCTGAAATGTGAGGTCATTCCCACCCCTCTGTACCTTAGGGCTTTAGTTAGATTTTTGAAGCTATATAAAAGACTGTGCACTTGTCTATATTGAGTTTAAGGCCATTGTTGTTAGACCATAGTTTGATATTTAAAAAGACTGAGTTTAGCTGAACAAAAGCGTCATCAATGGAATAAGCGTATGACAAGTGAAACCGGCAGTCATCCGCATTCGTCATTTGTATTTGATCATGCAACTATTCAAGACTGTACAATTTTGCAAACTTTACGAGTTGAAAAGAACAGGTCCAAGACAGCTCCACTGAGGCACCCCCTTACATCTGACTAGCAAAGTTGATGTCTTCTAAATATTATCTGACACCCTCTATTGTTTTACTACTAAAGTCAAAATAATGCATCTTGGCCATCAGCAAAACATGATTATTGGAATCAAAAGTTTTGGAATAGTCTAAAATCACCAGTGAACTTTCCTTTTTCTTTATCTTTGATCAAATCACTAACATATTTAACTAGGCGGTGCTTGTGCTTTGGCTTTTTTTCTAAATCCAGACTAATAACATATTACTTATATTCATACATTCCACTACTTCGCGAGTAACAATCTTTTCAAAAATATTGGTAATATAGAGATGGGTCTCAATTGTTGGACACTTTTAGGGATGGTTACTTTTGGAAGAGAACATACTATTTTTCCAACTCTTTGGAAACACACCACGTATTAATGACTCAGCTCTCGTTGACCGACGACTACACCTTGGTCCTCATGCGTTTTATAATAGTTTAATGTACGATTGATTTACAATTGAGGTTAAGTGATAGACAGGTTTTGCGGCCTTAACTTAACCGTCTTGTCTAATAATGACGATTTTCTTCATTCATTTATATATTTTATGGGAAATTAGTTAAACAGGGTACTAAATTAAGATCTGGGACTACACATATTATTGTAGTGCAATTCATTCTGTGGGTGCAAAATACGATAAAGAATGCTGGATCCAGGCCAAAACCAAACGGTCTAAGTTGAAAAGAATGTGGAAACGTCTTAAAGATATTTACAGTAATGGCTTCTCTATGTATAAACTTATATTCTTTCGTTCTAAATATAGACTTATCTTCTTCAGTTGCTTATGTGTTAGAGATTCTCTTCTCTTTCAGCTTTACAATAAATTTCATTGATGAATATTATTCCTAATTATTACCTGGGAAATTTTAGTGCCAATTTATTTTACATTTATTATAAAATTTCAACCTTTTTTAAATATCACAAGATAATCCTATAAAAATGAACACACAATCACAATTCATTGTTCGATATTCATATCAGGAACCTTATACTTATCAGGTCTGTTGTTCAAAGAGCAGTATTCCGGCAGTCATAAGACCTATATTATTGTCCCATTGATAGGGACCTGCTTTTGTTCGTCCACACTGTTTATACTACTAACCCTTCATCACTTCTACTGTAAAAAGGTTTATCTAAAATACTTTGGAGTGTGTTAAGAAGTTGGATAAAACTGTGCCCCTTCCAGAATTTTGTATTTTTGCTGTCTTCTGTTATTTTTATAAAATAACACAAAAAGTTACTAATGTTATGGAGAATTGAAAATAACTATATCGATGTATATGAATAGTCATATAGTTTTTTTTCTATATTGAAAAGAGTTATTAGTGGTTATATTGTTTGTATTAATCCCTATAAAGTAAATTAACTATACAGCATAAAGGTACAAATATGATAATTTATATAAGAATGTAAATATACTTAATTATAGTATTTTATTGTGCTAAGGTTTATAAATTCCTCATAAAAAATCAACCATGAGAAGTATTAGTTAAGACAACTGTATTGTCAACAGCACTGCAGAAAATGGCAGTAATTTGCCGCAAGGCCTTTAATGTGAAAGCAAACTACTGTGACAAGTAACGGAGTGAGACTTAAAAGTAATCACATTTTGTTGCTTTGTTGGAATTGTTCTTCTTGGTAACAAAAGCAGTAACACATTGTGAAACTAGATTACACAAAGGATTAAGTGAAACTTTCTTTATTTCTTGTGTTTTAAGAAAGTTAATTGCAACAGGCTTTAACCTAACTACCAATACTAGAAACTACTTGCAGAAGATTTGCTCTATTTACATTTGGGAATAATATGCACGTTTAAGCACCAGTAAATGTATATTTTTTATCAGTTACTAGTTTTATACTACACATTTGACTATATATTTAAAAACTGGAGTATAATTAATAGGTATTCCTAATCTAATATCAGATAAATCATGTAATCAAATTGACTAAAAAGATCATTAAGCAAGTGTTATTTTTGTATAATTATTGATTAATTCGACCATTTTTTTCTTTTTTATCTAACAGTTTCTGGAGTAAGTCTACTACTAATTAATGTATCAAACAAAAAAAGAGCGAAAGTTATTGTACATAACTAGTTTTGTATAGTTAGTTAATTAATTATTAATTCAGCACAAATACAATAAATATGAATTAGGTAATTAGCTAAACAAAATTTGTTTACCCTAGCAGAGAAATGTGTGTTTAATAAAGCTTAACTGCTTTACCAAAAGAGACTTAAACTAGACTAATTGACTATACACAATAAGAGACAATAGTTGACCTCACAAAAACGGAATGAAAAGCAATATATTGTACAATAAAAGCCGTATAAAACACCTTTTGTATTTAATTAGCCTTCAAATGCTAATTAGAAAAATAGAATAAAAGATAATAATTTAATTTAAGATTAAATATATATAAGCTTATTTACATAATTCAATTTATATTTCTAAGTTTATACACAAATGAATTAACTAGCCATTGCTATAATCCTTATAATGAGAAGCATTAACTAATGCCTGTGACTACCACATGATATGTGAGTAGCGTACTGTCAATAAAGTAAACAAACAAAGAGTTGACAACTATCAGCGCATGCGCTATAGAGCGGATGTGCTGCAGACAGTCAGAGAGAGTGAGGGGGTTGGAAAAATCAATACTGTCAACCTCGAATCGGCACGCTTCGGAGAAGTTCGTGATTCTTCGTAAGCAGTGCGCCTGTTATTGGGCTAGGGGCGTGGCCTTCGCAAACTGCAAAGAGAGACAACAATTGCAAATGGCGAAAACTGAAGTGAATCGTGCTTTCTATTATCCACAAATTAGAGTTTCTGTATTTCCAAAGAACTGTATCCTAGAAATCCGGTTCGAAATGACCAATACTATGAGCGGTAAATGAGAGAGATGAGAAAATTAAATATTTATATCTAAATTTATTCGAAGGACCAGGGAATTTTATATTAAAAACGCCCAAAAAGTTATTGTCTATAGAGAGAGTTTGTGGATAATTTGTTGTTACAAAATGGGACAAAATGTCAAGCAATATGTTTACAAAAATAACTAAAGTTACACACATGAAATGATGACAACAGTACCTTGTTCAATATTCCAATTAGATGAGGGAAGGTCCGGATACAACCGTTGGTGAGGTGGTGGCGAAGTCCATCAATGTCCTGGAGGGAAACGCAACGAACGACAGTTCTCACTTAATTTTATCTTGAGTCTTCTTACACGAATCGCGGTAGAACGCTTCTCGCAAAGTTCATCTGCCACGGAAGCACGCACAAAGAAGATCTTGAAGCACAAACTATGGCGGGAGTTCACACAAGAAATTAATATACAAAATATCACACACAAAAATATTAAAAGACGTTTAAGAGTGGTTAACAGAGATTTAGAGAAACAATATAGAAACAGCACGAGGCAGAGGGCCTCCAAAAGTGTATATTAGAGAAGTGTGCTGTGAGAGGGACGTTACAAGACCGAGTTTTCTAGACAGAGTTTCTAGACAGAGTGGCGTGGCAAAACCCCGCGTGGTGCAAAACGATTTTAGAACAGTGCATTCTAACCAATCAGATTTCAAGACGACTGACTACGTCATATCGCCTGATTTATGTCGCTTTTAGAAAACGTTATCCCCCTCTCTCTCTCTCTGTTGAGATATTTCAAATTAGAAAATAATACAACTTAAAATGCGCTCTTGGCTTAAAAACTATTTCTTAATGCTAAAATGTTAACACATTAAATGCTATTATAAAACCTTAAAATATAAGTTATAAGTACTGAACAGTTATAGCATTTATCCCATACATTAAATACATCTTAAAAGCAAAATGATTAATGGAGAACTTGAACAAATTTTAATTGTTCGGTTCTATGATGTTTTCAAGATAAAGTGGAAATGGAAATGCCCGTTAATTTAGTCAAAATAACTTTGTATAGCTTAATAATTTCTAAAGGAATAGTAATTAAATTAACGATGAGCATTCCGTTAACTAACAAGTTACTCCATTGCACGCAAGTAGTTTACTCTCGTTGTCTGTAATTGTGTACTTGGCTACGATCCTGTAAGGGAGCAAACTAACGATAACATTCTACATAGTTTTGACGATATGACTTTTGGAAAAATAATATGGATAGGTAATATTATGTTCCATATTTAAGTATGATAATATTCTTAAAATAATATTATAATATTAAAATACAAAAATAACAATTATCGTTGATTATGTATTACACTTGTCCAATTATCTTTTTAGTCAATATGATTACATGACTATCTCATATCTGATTTAGAATATCTATTAATTATATTCCAGTTTTTTAATTTATAGTTAAATTAGGTGATTCAAATTATGGGATTGTGAATCTGAAAAGTAAAACTGATGATTTACTAAACTCCTCGGATCGTTAAATTTAGTAATTTTCTTAAAAACTGGTTTCCAAATTAGCAACTCTAATATGGAGTGTTGTTATGTTTCTAATTTATCAATGCATCGTATTTTTGAAACTGATTTTCAATCTTATGTTACACCTATTTTTAGTTTAAATATTATTGTTTTACTTCAATTGTATAATAATAATTGTGCTATAGTACGCTATCACAATATTTTATTTTTGATTTATAAATGAAATTTTACTCAATAGCCAAACATATAACTCTCTAAAAAATATCCAAAACCACATCTGGTTTACTTCTACTCACTTTAATTTCCAAGAACAGCTTTCTAAACTGGTAAAAAGCCCTCACTTTCAAACAACGGGAAAGCTTAATATCATCCATCTGTTGCTTCTATGTCAGCAGTTATTAAAACAATATTACTTTTCCACTCACAAGAGTCATTGGTGCTGCAAAAATTGTCTTATCTCTTAATAAAATATATTATTCTTTTTGGAAAAATTAAAGTAATGTATCATAAACATATTAATTTTGTTTTCCTGTACTAGAACATTTGTACATTTTAAAAATCAACTTTGGTGTTCATATATGTTGGAGTGGTCTAAAAATATGAGAACATGTTAAGTGATATAATTAGTGCTGCAAAAGAAAGTATTTTAACAGCAACATGTATTGTTAATAAATAAACGAACAACCATTTATTCAGTAAAATGGAAAAGGGTTATGAATATTAAGTTAATAAATATAGATTCAACCAATATCTTGAATATTTACATTAAATAAATGGTTCACAATATGTTGGTCTAGAATCAATAAAGGGGTGTAAAACTAGTCATATTTTAGTAAGAATGTGGTTGTGAGCAAAGACAACTAACTATACAGATAGCTCAGCAAGATGATGTTGATCTGTGTGCGCGATGTTGCCGTTATGAACAGGAAGAGAGCACCAATCACATTACGTTTAGTTGCCTTTGGTTCGACGAAGACTACTCGATGTGCTGCAAATTTGACAGTCCACAAACTACAGAAAATGCCGTAAAACTGTTTAAAAATAAAGATGAGCCATCTGTACATAGATATGAGCCATCTATACATAGATATGAGCCATATGTACATAGATATGAGCCACCTGTACATAGATATGAGCCATATGTACATAGATATGAGCCATCTATACATAGATATGAGCCACCTGTACATAGATATGAGCCATCTATACATAGATATGAGCCATATGTACATAGATATGAGCCACCTGTACATAGATATGAGCCATATGTACATAGATATGAGCCGTTTTTACATAGATATGAGCCATCTGTACATAGATATGAGCCATCTATACATAGATATGAGCCATCTATATATAGATATGAGCCATATGTACATAGCTATGAGACATTTGTACATATATATGAGCCATCTGTACATATATATATATATATGAGCCACATGTAAATAGATATGAGCCATATCTATATAGATATGAGCCACCTGTACATAGATATGAGCCATCTGTACATAGATATGAGCCATCTTTACATAAATATGAGCCATCTGTACATAGATATGAGCCATCTGTACATAGATATGAGCCATCTATATCTAAATATGAGCCATCTGTACATAGATATGAGCCATCTGCACATAGATATGAGCCATCTATACATATATATGAGCCATCTATATATAGATATGAGCCATATCTATATAGATATGAGCCACCTGTACATAGATATGAGCCATCTCTATATAGATATGAGCCATCTCTATATAGATATGAGCCATCTCTATATAGATATGAGCCATATCTATATAGATATGAGCCACCTGTACATAGATATGAGCCATCTGTACATAGATATGAGCCATCTTTACATAAATATGAGCCATCTGTACATAGATATGAGCCATCTGTACATAGATATGAGCCATCTATATCTAAATATGAGCCATCTGTACATAGATATGAGCCATTTGTACATAGATATGAGTCATCTGTACATAGATATGAGCCATCTGTATATATATATATATATATATATATATATATATATATATATATATATATATATATATATATGAGCTATTTGTATATAGATATGAGCCATCTGTACATAGATATGAGCTACTTGTAAATAGATATGAGCCATCTCTATATAGATATGAGCCATCTTTACATAGAGATGAGCCATTTGTACATAGATATGAGCCATCTGTACATAGATATGAGCCATCTGTATATAGAAATGAGCCATCTGTACCTAGATAGTATTGTGTTGTCGGCGTCTACTAGTAATAAAAGGAACACAGAGTCCGGTAGGGTAGTAATAGTTAGTTGGGCACAAGTTGTCAGCTGTTTATGAGTGAATTGTGGGTAACTTACTGGAGACAGTTACAGGCACTGAACATTGTGCTCAGACGTTGAATTGATAATGAGCGTAATTATAAATTAAAAGTAAGTTGATAAAAATATACTCTTTATTAATGTAATTAACATATTACAATTAATTTTATAGACCGGAGGCCTTATTATTTATATGTTTTACACTAAAATCAACCCATCAAGTACGTTGTGTGGGTGAGTGATCACATCAAAACGACTTTTTATGTACCATATAAACTTATTTTAATTAAATTCTTCTAAGACTAAAAAACTCTCTTATCACTTTCAACTGCGTCCAAATCATAAAAAGTAGACTATTTTATAGGTTTTTAAATTACAACAATTAATAGACTATTATCGAAAGTTCTATAATATTTATTTGTGGTAGAGCTGTACACTGTCTATAAAAGTTATTTAATTTATTTTAACTATGAAATTTAAATGTATTTGTACGATACAATTCTGTATATTTTCGATGCATAATCGTTTTTTGTTTTATATGCACCAGAATGAACAAAAGCAATAAATATATATAACATAGAGATAATAGTATTGTGTGTGATTTTTATAAAAATGTTAATGTTATAGTTGTTAATACTATTATTAAATACAAACTTATAATATTCTATACAATATTTTTACGAAAATAGTTAAAATTAAAATTTTTAATCATAATTTGTAAAAGAATTAAAAGTTTATTATATTCAACCTTACTAATTTCTGTTCTACTAAGAATGAAATACAATCAAATATAAAAAGCTTTATCGAATTATTTATATGCAATGCAACTTATACGACAAGTAAACTCTTATGTTTTCTACAAAGATACAAGCAAACCATTCAAAGAGCAATACTATGCAGAAACAGGTATATGGTCATCAAACCCAACGACCCAGCACTTCAGACAACACTTCAGAGTACATTGAAATTGAAGTTCATACTATGCCGGGCTTAAGTACTATTCTCTGTGCTTTTGGGCTCTTCTCCTCAATTTGTTCTTTATTCTCTTTCTTTTTAAGCTTTCCATTGATAGTGTTTTTCACAAGTATATACTTAATTAAATAAACAAATACTACCCTCGACTGCTAATCGTACAAATATTTGAAGTTTACTACAAATTTAACTATTTTTATGAAGTATATTTTCAATTGGTATTCTATCACCCATCTTGTATCCTAGATGTGTTTATATTTTGTCCCTACTATATAATTTACGTATTAAATTTTACTCGATTTGTTAATTATGAGGTTAAAAATTTAAAACTATTTTCAACACATTTTATTCCACTCTCTAAAATTTGCGTTAATTACACGTTGGTAACACTTGAAAATATTTATATAAAATATTTAAAAAAAAACATTGTAAGTTTTAATTGAAAGTGGTAATAAAATTAATTCAAAATAAATCGTTCCAATAACCTTACTATTTTTTAGAACTCTCTTGTGGTTTAAAGAAACATTAAATAGCCAATTTTCAGAGTTTATGATTATGTGTAACTTTAACCATCTTTTGACGTAATATATTCATCAGAAACCTATCCCTGATTAAATATCATGTAAAATTTAATTTCAAAGTTTTGTGTAAGAAAATTAAAAATTTTTAGTACTTGTCTCATCAATTATATAGTACTTCAAGTAAAACAAACACTAACTGTACTTAATACAAACGAAAGCCGTAAATTTAACCTTGTTTGCATTAAACTATTTTAGCTCATTATCACTTAGCAGTTTGCCAACTTGCTTAATCATGATCTGCCAACCAGTATTGCTAACTTAAAAGGCTAGAGAGTCTAATATATCTCATGGAGTAAGATGTCCTAACAGTAAGTAAAAAAGTAGGTATTTATATACTGAAAAGTTTAAAGTATTAAACGCCACTATAGTTAATTATATATATTATATATAATTATATATATATATATATATATATATATATATATATATATACCCAGCTCCACTATTCTGTTGTGCCTAAACACGTACAAAGGTCGTGTGATTTTACATAATACTGTTTTCTCTGGAGGTTAATTTCAATTATTTTTCTTTCAAACCCTTAATGTCAATGAATAATTGTCTATTATTTAACCAAGTTAACGCTAAACTACACTAACCACACTCAAATTAATATAACCCCTTTAAAAATATTTATAACTCCAGATGACTAACATTGTTCTCATGTAGATCACAAATATATATGCACTTGTTTACTTTGCTTTCATAAATATACCATAATACCTTTCAAAATATAATTTAGTTTAAGAGCTCTTATTGAACATTTGGGTAACTATTTTCACTAGATCAATAGAATTTTTATCTGGACTTTTCCTTAAGGATTCCGGAAATGGTAGTTATATTTTTTATCTTTTAGTGAGTAACACAGTTTTGTTTAGTCAAATGTATGTAATCTTCTTTTCACTTAATCATTAACTAAATCAAGCCACCTCCACGCCAGAGATGCAGCTTGTGCATTTAAGTACAAACCAATCAGGAACTCAGACGGGTGTCTTGATTAGTTTGAATCTAGTTCACATTGATTCAGCAAAACAACTATTTAAACTTTGGTTTGTATTGGAGATGATTTACTTGCAGCATAAGTAATCACTTTCCATTTTTATACAAAACATGTAATTTTGATAGACCGTGAAAATTGAGCACAAAAAACGAGTAATAGAGAATCAAAAATTTGCAGCTATACAATTTTTTTAATGTTATTATTTTTATCCATACCAACGATTTCACCATTCCATAAAACTTTAAATAAATTACAAATACAAGAAACACTAATCTCAACACTTAAAACCCGTGCTTGCACAGTATATGTGTTATTTAATTTTATCAGCAAGTATACCAAGTGAATAATAGAGTAACAATCAATAAATGCAGTTTGCAGAAAAGAGATTGTTTTTACTAATCAATTAACAAATTTTACTAAAGAATTTTGACGATGCACACAATGGAATCACACCTGTATTTAGAAAAATAACAAGAAAACAACAACAGCAACAAAATATATATAATGAGCATACTAGTTCTTAATAAATTCATAAATTAAATAATTGAAAAATTAATGCAGCCAACATAAATATAGTAAAGTTCTCCTGTCTTAGCAAACTTATATTTCCTATATTTGCATCTACAATATAGTAGTGTTAGTTTATAGAATGCTTAGCACTGATCACATGTTGACGATATAATATTCTCAAATGATGTCAAATGTTTGTTGAAAATAAACATTGAAAGCTGTTAATCATTAAGCTGTTCTCAAAAGTCAAGAAAATTACGTTAATATTGTTAAAATTATTTTACTTTAAATACATCCACCTTTACAGTGTCTAAAAGTTGCGTTGTATAGGACTTAAAAAAATATTTACCGTATATTTTTTTAGGATTTCACGTTAAGATAAATACTTACTCTACGTTCTCAAATCCTCATTGGCCTGATTTTATAAGCGTTTTATTAATATTCTGTCAAAACATAACATATTTCAAAACAAACTCCAAATACCAGAACTGATTGATATGTCACTCATTAGAAATGCATTTTTAAAGTAATTTATATTATAATGTGGATCCATAATAATAGTATTTATTGCTCATAAATTGAAAATAATGCTCAAATAACTAATAAAATCAATCAATTTCATTAAGTTTGAATATTCAGTAAATTTGCACTGAAATTTTATCATAAAGCTGGTTAGTTTAAAAAGTAACTATTTTTTAATAACATCTAAATGTATGATCTAATATGAGTATCAGGTAATGTAAGTGATATTGTACTTGTTAAGCTAAACAGATTAATCTAGATTCATAATATAATTTAAATAAATATATATTAATGACTGAACTTTATTGGCAATAATGTATTCTTAAAATTTTTCAAAATATAATTAAATAAAAAGCCTTTACATTATAATAAGTTTAAGTCAATAAATTTACAACGAAAATTGGTTCTGGTGAGAATTGAGTAACAGATTGATCAAATTAGATTTTATCCCAAATAATAATAACAAAATTCAAAAACAAATTCAAAAAATTCTTATTAATATAACAATATATTGTGATACTTCTCCCTCGAAACGTATTTTATGTAAAATAATATTTCTGTCCTCGTAAAAATAATCAATATACTTACAACTGACATTTTGGTTAGATCTGAACTAAATAATCAGTTGTTTGGTTATAATTATACAAGGAATAATATTATGAAAAAATAGTTTTAGATTTCATGACCGAAAGCCTTTCCAAATCAACCAGTCTCATTTTGCCGATTTCTCCCTTGTTAGTCAGCATTTCCCCCAAAACATTTTCTTTTTCATACTTGTAACTCATATTTATTAGACCAACCATATAATAGTAGTCAGTATAATTGACAGGATATTCGATAAAAGGTTTGTTATTAAATTGTTCTATGTATTTGTCGTTTGTAATTTTACATAAGGGTTAGTATATTGATAAGTAAGAAGTTAATATCTATCTGATAAATTCATTTTGTGTCAATAAATTTCTTTCTACTACCCCATATTAATAATGTGAATAAAATTCTAAATTATTGTTACGTTTATTTAACTAGTTCTTTGTATTTAAACTAAGAATGATTTATAATGTCTTACCACTAAAAATGTGGGTTCAGTGAATATATTGATCATTATATTTTTAGATTGAATTCAAGCTGTTATTTGTTAGAGAAATTATACAAGTTTTATTTTTGAAAGGCTGTACTAGGTAGATAACCTGGAATATAGTTTGTTTACTTGTTAAATAAAAAAAATATATGTGCGTGACCGCGTGCGTGCGTGCGTGAGTGAGTGCGTGCGTGCGTGCGTGTGTGTGTGTGTGTTTTTAGTTTTTTAAATCAAAGGTGAAATTAACTTACAAATTGAAGTTCTAACATAACATAATATATGTTGGGATATATGTTACTAGTCATAAAATTTTCATCAAATATGTTTTTAGTATATCATAAAAATGGCAATTTTAATGTTGATAGACATCTCGGCGATATTTTTTTTAAGTGCAATATTTAGGAATCGTAATTCCATTCAGCTTGAGGATGCAAAAGACGTAAGTAAGATGCTGGAGTCAGGCCAACACCGAAGGACGTAAGTTGACAAGAATGTGGCAAACGTCTTGAAGATATTTATAGTAATGTCTTCTCTATGTAGACTTATATACCTTCCTGTAGTTTTATAAACATTTTCTGAGTGAATTAAATGTACTAATCTGTAACTTTAAAATACGAAATATTTTACGGCTGTTTGTAATAAATCATTTCCTTTTTTTCAATATATATATTCGAGAGTTAAATATATAGGTAATAAGTTCAAGAGATATTAATTATTTTATTTTCTTTCTGATTATTTTCACTTAACTAAAACACAACTTATTCAATTATTTCTCAACAAGCAATTACATTTAGTTGTGTGTGTGTGAAGAACTGATGAACATACATTGGCCCATTAGCTCGCATCATTAGAGCGTTGCTGTAATAACGTGACATTCACGGGTCATTCTCCATATGGGCCAATCTTTTTTCAAACGAAAAATATTAAAATTATTATAATCTTTGCCTGCGATTTGCACTTTCGATTATATGATTAGTCTTAAATTGAATTTGAAACTGTTCAGGTTTTGTAAAATTAAATTATTTTTGGCCTATTAAGTCAAACACTCGTACGTATAAGTGTTAACATAATAATTTTCATTGTGGAATAAGAAAAGCCCGTTACTTAATGAAACTGGTCTCTTCACACTTTATTACGTTAACTGATTGTGGAATATGTGTCTATGAATAACCAATTAGCAGAGTCACCTTACCGGTATACACTCTTCATTTACAGTAAGTTATAACGTTTTATTAGTGATTTGATATTTAATTTGATCACTTATCTGTATGTGTATATATAGACAAAAATATACACTTTTTAATAAATTAATTGTATGGAATTTTAAATATTAATAGAATATGTTGTAAGCTTATTTGTTTCACTCGTTTTCATTAATTATTTAAGGTATGTTAATATTAACTAATTATTGATCCGAGCATAAAAAATACAATGCTTTGATTGTAAGGTACAAAATCGTAATCCTCTCAGATGGTGCTTTTCAATTGAGGCAGGACAGATAATCAAGAAATTGAAGAGTAAAATTAAAAATATTTGCTTATAAATCCTAATTTACATATTCAAATTATATACATAAAAAAACTTAAAAAGCTTTATATTTTTATTTGTTTTAATCAAAGGTGAAATTATCGTGCAAATTAAACCTTAAAGTTCTAACATAACATAAGATATGTTGGGATATATGTTACTAGTCATACAATTTTCATCAAACATGTTTTTAGTATATCATAAAAATGGCAATTATAATGTTGATAAATATCTCGGTGAAATTTTTCTAAAGTGCAATATTTAGAAATCGTAAATCCATTCAGCCTGAGGATGCAAAAGACGTAAGTAAGATGCTGGAGTCAGGCCAACACCGAAGGGCGTAAGTTGACAAGAATGAGGCAAACGTCTTGAAGATATTTATAGTAATCTCTTCTCTATATACAGTATACTTATATACCTTCCTGTAGTTTTATAAACATTTTCTGAGCGAATTAAATGTACTAATCTGTAACTTTAAAATACGAAATATTTTACGCCTGTTTGTAATAAATCATTTCCTTTTTTCAAAATATATTTTCGAGAGTTCAATATATATGTAATTAGTTCAAGAGATATTAATTATTTTAGTTTCTTTCTGATTATTTTCACTTAACTAAAACACAACTTATTCAATTATTTTTCAACAAGCAATTACATTTAGTTGTACGTGATACCGTATCGGCGATCTTGTGTGTTCATCTAAATTATATATACAATATAGAACAATATTTATTTAATATTAAACTATAATGGTATGTTGCACAACATATTGTGTATTTTATATTATTTCATTACATTATAATATAAAAAGGCCTTAATCACATTTCCTCGAAAGATAATAATGAATATTTCATTAGCACATAAGGATTCATAAATACTGTAAAATTCCAAGGAATGCAACTGAAAAGTATTACTGCATTAATAAAGACAATTATTTCGAAGTGAAATAAATACCTCTCCTAAACAATCATAGAATTGTTTAAATGTTTAGCAACATTTCTATTAGACGGTAATTTTAAGTATTGAATATTAGACAATTAATTGTTCGTGATTCGTAAATCATCAAACGTTTTATCGTGATATCCAGGTAACATATATAAACATATTGTTGTTAGTATTATTAGTTATAATTAAAAACTCATACATGGTGTTTTAATTGTTTAATAATTTCATATTGTAACATTTTAAATTTAATGATAAGTAATCTAGAATAAAAACAATTGGGGCACACCATCAGAACTAAGCTATTTTTAATTTTATTTATATGAAAACATTGGATAAATAATTTGATGGTGTTACATGTCAAACTAGGAAACTCAACTTACTGTCGGTACAGAAAACATGTGTACCCAATTTTGAAGGCTTTTTACAAAGAAACTAAGGGGCCTACGAAAAATCCAATCACTTTTATGTTTTACTGTTTTAATTGTGTGATATTTTTAGGTTTTAACAACTTTTTTTCTAGTGGGGACAAAATAAGTATTGAAACTTGTACTATTACTACTGTGCAGCAACTTTACACTTTTATCACTCGAAACCTGATTATTTAATGGAAATAATATTTTAATACGTAGTTGACATGAATGTGTACTATACGTTTTATAATTATCAGCATATTTACTATAAAAAATGTTCTTATCAATTTCCTTTAAAAAACTTTTATTGGCTTCTAGTGATTGTGAAATTTATTTCTTCGTCACAATGTAATCCTTTGACTATCAATATTAATGATACGTTACTGTTAAATGCACAAGTACATCCAGTGATTTTAAATTATGTAATTTGTATAGTTTGTGTTTGTTTGGTTGTAGGGTTTATTGATGTAAGGCGTGAACGAATTGTGCGACGTGGCCGGGTCCATAATAGGCATTAAAAAGTTAAAATTCTGACATTTTTGAAACTTAAAAAAATTTATTTCAAACCTTCTACTGGATTATGTTGCCATAAGTTTTACGATTTTAGTTAAAAAGTTCAGTTAAAGAATAGCTATTATAATTAGCCTTATATCAGGAGATACTAATTAAAGAATAATTGTATCAATATTTTATCATTATGTTTTATAATTTAAAAATATATACGAGGAGATTATTAGCTAAATATAATCATATCGTTATATAAAATAATCTAAAACGCTAGCTTGTTATTGCTAGAATGGAGACAAATAAGCCACATTACTTTATTATACGAATATTGTATTGTATAACATTGTATTTTAGAAAACATCATGAAAAAAAGAGAAGTTGGAAGAGAGGCAGAAGTGTTTTTGTTTGTTTCCTTCACGGAAACTCAAGCTGTTGACCCCTATATTATGTTTGGGACTTCCTGTTCCTGCCAACCCTTTTTGTATGTTCCGTCTATTTACAACCTCTCATAGAACCTTTCAGATCAGTTTCTAAATGTATGAGAGTATTTGGTATAAATGCTGGGCTTCTATACCTAATTATGAAGAAAAAAAATTAATAGTTATATCTACTGCACTTGTTAGACGGGAAATGCAGTAATTTGTTCTATAATAAGAACACTCAAATGAATAGAAATACTCTGATCTCACTGTATTTTTATATTTTTAAATTGGATCTAGATAAATTTTCTTTTAAAATTTGATCTAGATGATTTTTCTTTTAAAATTTGATTAAATTAAAATTAAGATCCTTTTAACTCTCCTCCCCAACACCCATTCAACTAACGCAACAGACATTATGCATATTAATTTTGTATAAATAATAAATACGTAATAATAATTATAAGAGTGTCCCGAACACTCAAAGAGAATGTAACATAGAGTAATATTTGTGATTGCAACCCAGATATTCGATTATGGTAAAATGAGCAAACTACATTTACATTCTATTAAGTGCAATTTGTGTTGAAATTAAATATTATACTATAATTATGTCTGTTTTGTACACTTGTTATGCCATTGGGAAGATAAAATAGAATAAATATCTGACATTAAATAATTTTCTTTTAATGATTCATGCATCAGTAATTTTATTTTTACAAAATAATTTGTCATACAAGAATCCCAGTAAGTTTTGAAAACCTTTGAGTGATTAGGTTGTAAGCTACAATTATTTATTTTCATTGAAAAATTGTTATTGGTATGTAGGTATTTACTAAAATTTTTATTTATTACATTCTTAACATACCTCTACGTAAATTATAGAGTAGTTTCTCCTTCCTAAGAAAACAACTACAGTAAAAAACTGTTTGTAAAACTAAAGCTTATAAAGAAGATATTTTATAAGGCACTGGTGGCGCAGTGCTGTAACCCAGCTACTTGGGGACAAAGTGTTTGGGAGATTGTTTTTTTTCAATGCTCGGTTCTCTTAATACCAACACGGCGTCCGCTCAATTGTTGCCATCAATGTAGACACTACTAGAGAAGTCTGGGGTGTCCGTGTTGAATGGTAGTCAAGGTTCAGATGTTGTGTAGGAAAGAGAACTGAATGTTGTTAGACTTGTCAGTTAGCTGAAAATCAGACCAACACTACGTGGTTCGGATTTCACGTAAAGCTATACGTCCCATAGTTGTCCTGGCAATTGGGCTATTAATAAATAGTTCTTTCTGAGCTAAGTCGAACTCAGATAGTAACAATGACTACACTCGTTCATCTACACTCATCACACTCATTCACCCCTCATATCCGCCCATATCTCTACGATCGGCGTCTTAGAGATGAATAAGGAATAATCATATTATTAAAAACTATTCCTGAAATAAACCAACTAAATCGTCTATCAAACAAGATAAACAACGTTTTAATGACTTTAAAAACTGCTCATTGTTCTATTAAATTATACGAACAGTTTAACACATATTTGCAGTAATTTAATTGTATAGCCAAAGTATTCAATATTATACAAATAATGTTTAATTAATTTAAAAATTTCAACAGTAAAAAATGATTTGACTCTTGGAGACGATTAAGATGAGAATGGTTAAGAAAAAGACGGATGAAATGAAAATGAAATGAAATGAAAATTGTCTTTATTAGGCGGAGTTAGGACTATTAAGTCCTCTCTTCCACTCAACCTTATTTCCAAAAATATGTTGTTTTTTTCAACTATATGAAATATATACAGTAAATTTTACAGTTTCTTAAATATCTACTTGTATATTCTTAAACAAAAACAATAACTTATATCTAACATTTTATTGATAAAAATGGCAAAAGAATATTACTGATATTAAAATAATAAAGACATAAATCAATATTCAGAAATTAATTATTTCTAATATCATACATTCCACATACATACAAATCACTCATGAACCACAGCCCCCGCAACCCCCACCCACCCCTACCAGCCCCGCAGAAGCCGGTCCTTTACCTCCAACCCGAAACGAGCGCGCTTATCAATGGTCCTGATGTTATCAGGGAGCAAATTCCATAAACGACAAGCAGAAACGGTAAAATATTTGCTATAGAGAGTGGTGTAATGAATAGGCACTGATAGTAGGGAGGCTCCCTGACGTGTATTTCTGGTACTGATTTCGGAGATGAACTTGAAACGCTCGGACAAGTATTCAGGAGATCTAGTGTTTAAAATATTGAACACAAGAATAAGGATGTGGTATTCACGAAATTGTTTTAGTTTGAGCATCCCTAACTGTTTGAAGAAAGGAGAAACATGATCATCCCGTCTTAAATTGAATATAAATCTAATGCAGAAGTTCTGTGCTCATTGAAGCCTGCTCGAGAGCTTAACAATCATGTCATTGATCACCACGTCACAGTAGTTGAAATGAGGCAGAACCAGAGTTTTTACTAGCATCACTTTCACAGAAAATGGCAGATAGGAAGCACATCGTTTAAGACTATGAATGCCAGCAAACACCCTACTGCATACCAACGTAACATGATCAGTCCAACCCAAAGTTTTAGTCATAGTAAGTCCTAGATTCTTTACACTGTCGGAGTAGTCGAGAGTATTGTCATTTAGTCTCAGTCTAGGGAAATCAGTGAAATTGATTTGTCGAAGTAGTCTAGAATGTCCAATAAGGATAGTCTTGGTTTTATTATCATTTAACATTAGTCCATGTCTCTGAGCCCAACCAGCTATTGCAGCAATATCAAGGTTCATTTGTGAAACCGCTCGGTGGGACACAGCAATAGGGAAATGTTGGTAAATCTGTAAGTCATCAGCGTACAAGTGATATTTAGAGAAGCATATGTCAGATGTTACATCATCAATGTAAAGTGAGAAAAGTAGAGGTCCCAGAATGGATCCCTGTGGCACACCTCTGATCACAGGTTTCCATTCGGACGTGCCCTCTCCAGTACGCACACACTGGCGACGACCCGACAAGTAGGACCCGACCCAGTCCACACAGTTATCAGAAAACCCGTATTTTTTAAGTTTCATAAGGAGTAAAGGATAGTAAACGCAGTCAAAAGCTTTAGAGAAGTCAAAAAGTGTTAGTATTGAAAGATTCCTCTTGTCCATTGTATGCCATATATTATCGGTGATTTTCAGAAGGGCTGTTGTAGTGCTGTGATTAGGGTGAAAGCCAGATTGAAAGTTAGAAATTAGTTTACTGTTTGAAAGATAATCTTAAATTTTGCTTATGAACAATTATTTCAAGGCATTTGGACAAGACTGGAAGAATACTTATTGACCTTAAATGAGAGGGAAATAGAGGATTTGAAGTTTTAGGTAAAGGTTGAACAATAGCAGACTTCCAAACACGAGGGAAAGTAGCCGACATTAAAGAAAAATTCAATATTGCCGTAATGATTGGTAGTGTAACGGGTAGGGTATGTTTTATGAATTTTATTGGAATACTGTCAGCTCCGACTGCGTTACTAGTTGTCCAATTCAAGGCTTTTAGCACTTCTTCTTCAGTAGCCAAACGGAATGAAAATTTATGGAAAGGCCTAGGAAAGGGAGAACTGGTTAATTCATTAACGTAAATTTTGGCTTTTGATAAATCAATAGGAATATTAGTGAAATAATCATTAATAACATCAAGGTCGATGTTGATGGAAACAGTAGGGTTTGACTTCCCAATCCCCAGCTCCTTAACTTTTGTCCAGAGTGATTTAGTAGACTTTTTCTTGTCAGATAATGATCGGTAATAATGTCTAATTTTAGAGTTACGGATCTGTTGCTGGGTTTGGTTTCTTAATCTCTTATACGCATCCCAATCATGGGCACATTTAGATCTTTTTGCCTTGCGGAAGCATGCATCTCGTTGCTTTTGCATTCTACGTATTTGATCTGTGATCCAGGGTGCAGGCTTTTTTGTAATCCTTTTTTTTATAAGTGGAGCATGTAGATCAAGGAGATAGTTCATAAATACGTTGAACTTATTGACCATTGTGTCAATATTGGTAAGTTCAAGAATATCATTCCATGGAAGGGACATTGCATCAAAGATAAGTGAATCAGGATTGATGCTTTTATAATCTCTGTATTGGACGAATTTGGCACTCTGCTTTTGAGGATGAAAGTTGTAAACACAGAAAATAAGGTCATGCTTTGAAAGTCCAGGAGTTGGAACTTGACAGTGATATGCGACTAGGTCAGGGTCACAAACCGCCATAACGTCAAGCCAGGTGTCGGCTGTAGAAGTGTGATGAGTAGCTTTTAGTGGCAGTATAGTCATACTAAATGATCGAAACATATTTGTTAAAAAAGTTTTGTCGTAAGTAAGTGGTCCCAGTAAATCAGTATTGAAGTCACCCATGACAATGACATGACTGTAGCGAGGCAATAGGTCTAGCAGTGCGAGTTCATATTCTGCCAGATATCCAAGATGAGGTGCCCTATAACACACACTGACAAGGACATGTGTTACACCAACACAAACGTCAAGAAACATAAACTCTGGTCGGCCAGGTCGGGAAGTATCAGAGCGAAGTACAACGAATGAATTAAGGTTTGATTTAGAGTATATAGCAACACCACCGCCAACCTTATGGACCCTGTCATTCCTAAATAATGTGTAGCTAGGAAGACCAACTGTTGCATCAGTGATATTTGGTTTCAGCCACGTTTCACAAACTAAGATTAAATCAAAAGAACAAGGGCTGAATATGTCTCTAAACTCATCAATGTGACATAGAAGTGATTGTGAATTGACATGTGCAATCTTGAGCAGACCATTATAAGGCGATGTTATCTGATTAATGAACTGTGGCAGGGGAAGAGCGCCCTCGCCGGGTGAGGAAGGGTCAGGTCCCGACATCCAGGCGGCGGCAGGCGGGCGGCGGGACGGACGACCGCGGCAACATGAGCAATTCATTCACACAACATTCACACACAACAAAAATTAACCATTCAGACATGAAAAACAACTAAAAACAGCTTGTTGGCTCCCTAATACAATAATAACTTATTTGATGAAAATTGGAAATTAATTTCGAAAACTAATAAAATAAAAAATGATATTACTAAAAAAGGAAATAAATAAATAAATAAAACAAACTCATACAAAAAAAAATAAACACTTAACTAATCATAATAGTAGTGGTGATAAATGTAAATAAATAAGTGAGCTTTTTAATAATTTGAGCATTAGTTGTAAGCAGATTGCTCACATTAAAACGGGTTCTTAAATATAATGAATTAATAAATTAAATTAAAGAGAATTATAGGATTAGCACATGTATCAGAACATTTTATAAATAAACAAATAACATTATACACTGGGATGCTTTTATAAACTAAAATTAATAGATATAATCAAATATATAGGTCTAAATTAAATATATAAAATTAAAAAAAATACAGGGGGTTTCCTTAGTACACAGAAATAGATGGATAAAAAATGAATTGGAAACAAAATAATAGGCTACCTTAAATTCGGTTTTGCAAACGAAATCTTATACATAATCTGTGTAACATTTAACGGGCTGACAATGATAAGTAGCGATTGTATTGAAGAATTAAACATTTTTGTTTTAAATATTTTAGAGAAAATATTAACTTTAGAAAGAAATAAAACAATTTATACAAATATTCATATAACAATAAATAAAAGACAATTTTAATAATCAACGAGTAAAAAAATAAAAATCAAGTTAAGATAAAGAAAAATAATAATAATGATGATCGTTGAATACAATGATCTAAAATTAAATAGAAGGAAAAGAAAAACTAAGACATACCCAAAGTACAATGCAAGAACCTTCACCCCTCAGTTAGTCCCTTCAGAGTTGTAGCGGATCGTTTCCTTCCCTCGGCGTCCTCCCAGATGACTTTTCCATCTGAGGTCCACACCTTCTTGGGGCCATGGAGTTCGACAGCTTTCCTGAGTATGTCAGCTCGTCTTGAAGTCAGGTCCTCTCGAATAGTTAAGCCTGATCCTTTGAGACACCTCTTCTTATTGAAGATGTCACGCCTGTCCCTGTAGCTGCGAAATCGAACGATGATCGGCCGAGGACGCTGCAACTTGCCACTGTCACCCGAGGGTTGAGGCCTGCCGACACGATGGCTTCGCTCCAGTCGTTCCAACGGGAGGTCTACGCCGATCTTCTCTTGGAGCAGCGTCAACACTATCTTATCAGTATCTTCATTCCGATTCTCTGGCACGCCAAAGAACCGAAGATTATTTCGCCGCTGATATTGCTCCAGATCATCTTCTTTTTCCTTGCTCCTTTCTTCGACACGCTGGATTTCAACCTTCAGTTTGCTGACTTCATTGCTTAATTCTTCAATGTGGGATTGGGCCTCCTTCAACGATCGAGAAAGAGTGTCAACCACAGCATCACGAACACTCTCCGTCAGACGAGACACGACCCTATTCACAAATGAGTCATCGTTGAGGCATCTGAGAACAGCATTCTCAATGTCCCTGACGTTCATTGTGGTGCTCGGTGGGGAGCTGGACAGCAAGCAGTCGTCCGGCGAAGGAGGCAGTGGAGATCTAGTGTACGATAAGGAGCGCTCCAGTCCACGCTTATCGCTTAATGTCTTGCCCTTCGCCCTCCCACGTCTAGGCGACCTTGGCATTTACAAAAGATTTAAAGAAATTTATAAATTTACAAGTAATAAATTGTGGAAACAAAAAAATAGCCGTTCACTGACACTAGTAGCTGTAAAACACACAACTGTGCAAAAACCCAATTAAAACTGATTTAAACAAACCAACGAAAATCACTATTTTTTAGGGAGCCGAACAAACAACGTGCACTCACTCTAGCATGTCTTATCTCACTCTGATCTTATCACTAGTCTTATCACTCACGGATAAGAGAAGTATGATGAAAAGGAGGGTGATTAGGAGAAAGGGGATAAAAGAAGGTTGGTTTTGTAGTGGAGATGAACGTGTGTATGTACGATATGTTGATCATTTTTAGTTTGAGAAATAAAATCTTTATCTTTATTTTAAGAAATAAAAAGTTTATTTTACATGTTTTATATTTTAGTAATGATAATCTTTAGTCCAAATAATCTAGGTTAATTTAATATTTGTATAACTTTTATATTATTGAAATAAATATATTTAAATTGTGTTAAAAGTAGTATTTTATAATATTAAATAGTAATATCATTGAAAAAACAATAACAATATTTTTTTTTAATATCAAAGACTGTGCTAATGTATGCTATTAGAAATTAATAAGTGTATAGTAGATATAATTTTAATTGATAATTAATTACAATAATACTGGATACAAATCGTTTCTTCCAAACTCATTTTTAATTAATTAAGTTTAAATAAAGTGCACTATGTACGAAGAATATTTAATTATATTTTTTAGTTAGTTTTTGGAAAAAATACTTGATAATGGTTTATTAGGTGACTTTACATGAATACACATTTATTTAAAATAAAGTCATATTATGTGTAATAATGAATACACTAATAATTATTGAATATATATCTCTATATGACATAAATGAAATTTGTCCTGGAACGGTTGATATTAGGCTACAATAGGTGATTTTACATGAATATTTAAGTACTTCTGTTGTATTTATTTTGAATGCACTATTGTAGTATTTTGGAATTTGTTCCTCTTACTTGTATAAGATTATATTTAAATACAACTTGTGACAGCATATTAAATAAAGAAAATATAAAAACTAATTTTAAGTCACCGAATAAATTGAAGAATTTTCTGAGGCCAGTCAAAGATAAAATCCCATTAGCTATGCCTGGATTATATCAAATACCTTGTAGTTGCGGATCAGTCAACATAGGGAAAACCAAGAGGTTAATTTCCATAAGGATTATGGAACATATAAGGAATACTAAGATGAAGATACGGAAAAGTCTGCAGTTGCTGAACATAGCACAAAAAGTAATCATGGAATTTTATTTGACAAAAGTAAAGTCCTTGCCAACATCCCACATTACTACACGAGAATCGTAATGGAAGCTATACAAATATATAAAAAACGAAATAATTATAATAATATATAAAACGAAATAAATAGTATACGGCTTCCAAAGACATGGGAATCCGTTTTAAGTAAATTGAAATAAAATGGGAGAGTGAGCCAAATTGATTTTCTTCGGCCAATGACCGTAGGTCACGTGGGTTGTGCCTCCGCGCCCCTCTCTAGCATACCTGCAAAACTAATCCCCACCCCACCACCCGTTATAAAAACTGGATGGTCATTTGTCGATCTCAGTCTCAGGAAAACCACTGAGGATGACCCGTAACAGTCTGGGTGAAACGTCTGGTTATCTTGTAAATATTGTAGATAGTACCTTGACGCGGCTGTCACCGGAAAATGTAGATTCTAGTTATGACACCAGCCGCTTAAGCCTAAGTTCTAAGGTTGTATTTAACGAAATATATGTAGCTTGTTTCTGGTAACTACATAACCAAGTACTTAAGCGGTGAAATAATTAACTCTCCATAATAGTTTCAGTTTAATAGAATATAGTGATAGGAATCGAACTATTTTTAAAAGGGAAATCAAGCTACTGAAGACAAGTATATGCATGATCACAATTTAATACATATACCTTAGTATTGTAGGAGATTAGGTGTTTTGTTTAACAGTAGCTTATCAAAAATTGAATGGGGACTAAAAGAATAACTGTTTTTTAAAGTAGTTAGACCATTCCAGTGCAGAGAAATGTACAAAGATTTTTTACTCATCCACGTCTTTTAACAGATGGAAGAAGATTGTCTTGTATTGCACAGGTGCATGAAGGCATGGCAAGTTACACAGTTTTCAAAAATTATAAAGATATGATTTCTTAACCATAAAATAGAGCTAATTTAAACTCATATGGACTTTTGATTTCCACAAACCTGGCTGCTGTTTGGATCAGGATCGCTTCAGAACCTTTAGGACCAACTTAATTTCATAGAAGCTTCAATTGATTAAATTGAATTTAAGTAATAACTATATCAAAAAGAGTAATAATACAAAACCTAAACTACAGATTCATAAGCCAAGGCGTCACCAATGCTTCTTAAACTACATTTGTTTTTATTGGCATCATTAGTACACCAATTTCATTTGCATTCAGTTCCCTATTTCATAGAGTTTCAGCATTTCTGACTCATTTAACCAAGTTATTTTATGGTATATTTATTAAAATATTTCCCGTAATTTTCTGTTTTAATGACGTTAATATATACTTGTTTAAGTGTCAAATTATAACTATTTAGATATAAAAAGCTGAATGCCATTCACTGAATGATGACAGATTTTCAAAACTACTAGGATTTGGATCATGACATCTAGTACAAATATTCTTATCCTCTATGTGTTTACTATGAATACATTAAACAATATTTTATCTTAAGAACTAAAGTAGGATAGATAACAAATATCCCGATACATTTGTTACCGTTCACCTTACGAATGAGAGAACCTATGACTGTTAAACTTGTCATAAGAGGACATAAGTGTAAGCATATAATGTGAAAAATCGACAAAATGATATAAGTGTAGCAAATGATGGGGTTGACACGCAAAGCATTGAGGAATGTCACCTAGTAACTACATATTTTGTCTATTAGATTAAGAATCACACAAATATATAATATCTTGTAGCTCTTTCATGCCAGCTAAAATAACCGTTATTTATATTATCATTCATTGTTAATACACATTTTGTAAAATGAAGTATATTGTACTGATCAAGATTGTTAAAATAAAATAATTAATTGGATCTAATAGGATTGGATCAATAAGAAATCCTAATCTTAACTAATCGGATCAATAAGAAATCCTAATATTAACTAATTAGATCAATAAGAAATCCTAATATTAACTAATTGGATCTAATATTAAAAGAGGATATTCATATTTGATGTGGATGTTAGATGCTTGTAATACCATGGAGAGGGGTCAGAACAGTCAGCGTTCTGTCAAGTACAGGGGTGAAACTGCTGTCCAACTGTCTGAAACCTCTCACATATCGAATGATGCCTCCAAGATGTCCACTCATATTGGTAAGACAGAGTTTCGGCCTAAAGTAACTTTAAAAGTTTCTATTTAAGTAATCAATGTTACGTTTCTCTTTAATTCAAGAAATCACATATATCTGATATACTGCTTTTATTTATTTATGGACCAAAGGACATGTAAAACAATAAACATTAAAACAAATTTTTTACATTTTCAACATTTTTATATGAAAATATAGGTGAGGTGTACAAGAATGTGTAATTGAGTTTATAAGGCATTCAATTATTCTTTGTTATGACGTGGGTGAATTAATGTGAGGAGTGTAGATGAACGAGTATACTTTTCTTATTTCTAATGAAGGTCAACGTTCCCTTAGAGAGAGCCATTTGTTAATAGCCCAGCAGCTAGATAAACTAAGGACCTGTAGATTTACGTGGAATTCGAACAACGTAAAATTGGTCTGATACAGTCAAGTGGCAGCCTGATCCTCAGTTTTCTTGCGTACACAGCATCTCTACTCTGACATCCAACCAACATGAACTCCCCAGACTTCCCTAGTAGTGTCCAAGTCAATGGCGACCATTAAGCTTACGCCGTCAGTATTAAAAGATCAGAGGGCAGAACTCATCGTCTACAATCTCCTTACAACTCTGCGGAGATTTAATATGAAATCATATTTATTTTTCTTAAATTACTTTAATTTGTTTTCATCTATTCCAATAAATTTTATAACATTCTAAATTCATAAAAATAACACATTTTGTGCGTAATGCTATACTTTAGACTAATATTTCGTAAATAAAGTGGATTTCAAGTGTAAATGAGTGAGTAATTTAATTATTATTAGACCAGTATACTATAACACTCTAATTTGGAAAATGTTGATTAATTAAATAATTACCCCAAACATTCACTGAAGTTTTACGAATCTCCCACTATATGCCAATGTTCATAATTGTCTTGTAAAGATGTACTTTACCATTTAACATAAAATTACTGCACATATAGAAATACTCCTACATATTTTTTTATCCACAAGAACATGATGTGAGAGATCGTAATTTAGTTATTCAGACTGGCACTCCACTATTACAATAATAAGGTTAAGGAAATTCAAGAGTAAGAAACTCGTCAAGATTTCATTATTATCAAACAAATTAAGCTGAGGGTCAAATAAAGACACCAAACAACAATTATATTTAAGAATTGTAAGCAATGTTGTATAATAGGACCTCACAAAAAAAAAACCTGCACAAGTAACTACAAATTATATGTGGTATAAGCCTACATAGAGTCAATATTTTGAGACATATAACCGAATAATATATTGTATAATCAATAAATTGATTTTTATCATACATCTTTTCAAATTTTATCTTTATTAAAAAAAAATGTTTGTTAAATCTTTAAGGTGTTATTTCAAAATAATATAACAAATCGTTGTTGTTATTATGATCATTATTACGAGTTCAATAAGTAAACAAAAAATATAATCAAACTATGAAAAGTACATGGATTAGGAAAATTTGTTAGATGAATCAAGCTGACAAGAAATGTAATTTCTCGTTACTAAACATGGCTAAGTGAGATTGGTGAAAGATTGCGACAAGCGGAATATTGCTTCTGTAATCTTGACACAACGAGCTACGTTCTTTGTTAATAAATTATAAAATAATTGGAAGTATTAAAGGATATTGGGTTAATAGTGTATTTGACTATAAATAAAATTTTAATATTAATTGAAAAAATAATTAACTGTACCGTTTACAATCTAGTGTTAATATTTTTAAAAAGATAATAGTAATGTCTGATCGTTTAAATCAAATTGTATTAAAGAGTGGTTTTCTAAATCCACATAAAAACTTTATACATGTTGTTTTTGTAAAGGTTCTTTTTGTTCAAATAACCCCAGCCATAAATCTATCTGACTTGAGGCATATCTGATCCCTTGTCTCGAAAAACAAACTGCCTACTCCGATGGCTGGGTGAACGTTTTAACTTATACCATGTAGTGTAGATGAGACTAAATTTAGCAGAGATTCAGTCAGAAAGCTGTTTATGTTTGTGTGAGTACATGTTGTTGTATTACAGAGCACTTCAACTCCAAGACCTGCATTGTATACAACACTAGGCATACTACTGGCGTATATATCCGACACCCTTCACAAACTGATAACGGACAAAATATTAAACTATGTAATGTGGGGAGAAGGGGTGAGTGTTATAACGTCAGGAAAGGAGCAGCTTTATGTTTAGGTGTAAAGAGAGCTCAACTAAGATCAAATAAGTTGAAATAGTGAGCATGTAAGTCAATAAGCATCATATATAGAAGACGGATTAGTGTTCACACGTTCTTTGTGAGCGAGGTTCATCAATAGTACTGAGGTTGACTAATATCGCAAGTTTTCCTCCACTTAAATTGTACAATCTCGTATTATAGATTTTATTAAAAGTTTGTGAAAAAATGTTTATTCTTATATGTATTGTATATTTATCGTTGAGATTTTCTTTAATATTAAAGCTATCAGAAGTTTAAAGGAAAAAATAAGTTTTATAAGTGTGAATAGGAGAATGCATGAGTATATATCAATATATACTCATGCATTCAATATATACAGTATATATCAATACCGTCATTTGATCTACTTATGTTCAATTGATATTAATATTTTTTCTTTCATGGTATAGTTTTGTATTCTTACAACTCTGAAGGTGTAATTCGTAGCTGATAGAGCACTTGAAATAACATATTACTCTAGAACTACCAAGTAGAGTATTCCTATATCGTATCTTGCAGAAGTATTGAAGTCCTTGACAATGAAATTTGTTAATTCCCACATTAAATATTATGTCACAATTTTGCTAAAAGATTCATATATTACATTTTAATACTTGGTTAGTAGTATTATACAGAGATTACAGCCTAGCCCCCAAACCACTTGTGCACACTTTTCCTAGTTTGATGATTCACTCTCGTTTAGTTTTTTTTTTTTTTTTTATTTAACTAGTAAATAAATTGTTATTTTATATATTTACGATAAAAATAATTATTACATTTATAGTATCTAACAGAAATGGAAATAATTAATTTTATTTAACTGCGTTTTTAATGTTTCACGTACTGGACTATTTTGTCTTGTCTAGATTATTTTTTGTCTCAATTGAGACTAAACTTTCACACCTATTAAGAACATAAAAAATATTAATAATTAAAAGTATGTATTTTAAAAATTGGTCTCCTGTTAAAACATGAGTAGTTTGTAATTTATTAGAAATTATTTGATAACTGGTTTAAAAATACACAGAGATGACATTCTCATTTTAAAAATTATTTATATCTTAATCAATTTACAAAAAGTAATTAATGTTAAAAATTCATGTTTAGGGTCCATTTTATACAGTATAATAGTTTATTTCGCATCACTATTTAACAAATTATTTATCTAGTGTCTGAGCTAAAACTTGTTCGTTAAATCATAGTGATATCAGGTATTCAACTTAAACAAAGTACTCAAGAATTTATCAAATTATAAGCAACAAAATGATCAGCCATTTAATGTTTATATTTAAGACTCTGCGACGTAGAGTTGGCACTATGAATTTTTATTTCCCCTAATTTGATCTAATATGCTGAACATATTTTTCTAATAAATCTAATATCTCATATAATTAAATAATGAAATAAAAAACATACGGTAAATAAATTTACTGCCGGAATTTTAAGCCAAATAAGTGCGAGACAAAATAGGATTAGACACAGTTCTACAAATAACTAAGCTATTTCATTTAATAAACTCAATTTTCTGTTACATCAGCCAGTACTCATTACAATTAGAGCAACCAAAGTTTAAATGCAACTCAAATACGAATTCCCTCAACCAATCAAGTCTAGTTCAACTCCTGAACGGCTTCAAAACGAGTTTACTACATCTGTTTAAGTGACATTTAGCCACCCACTTAAGTCTATCCAAACACACTCAAACAGACAATGTGAGTCCAGCTTAGATTAGAATCAAAGTGATTTAGTTGCCGGTGTTTCCATTAATAATTGGTATTCACAAACAATTTACGTTCTTTAGTTCTAGTTCTTTATTGTGTTCATGGAACAAGAGTTCTTGTATGGACTGGATATTTGATAAACTGGCTATAGTATGTAAAACTGTACTCTTAAAACTGTAACATATTTCTTCCCATGGAATCTTTGGAGATTTTAATGGCTGTCTTAAATACAATATTTATATTACGATGGTGGTGTACATTTTAGCGATATTAAACTTTAAGGGTTAGTGCTTTTAGTTCGATTAATCATATGAGTACGTACTCAATATTTAAAATAATATCAATGATACAGAGGTTGTAATCACCAGCAAGTGTATGGGGTGGACAGATGAGCATACCACCCACCGTACGTATATGGGATGGACGGATGGGAATACCACCGTACATGTATGGGGTGGACGGAGGGTTATATCACCGTACGTGTATGGGGTGGACGGATTGGCATACCGTGTGTGTATAGGGTGGACGGATGGGTATATCACCGTACGTGTATGGGGTGGACGGATGAGAATATCACCGTACGTGTATGGGGTGGACGGATTGGAATACCGTACGTGTATAGGGTGGACGGATGGGTATATCACCGTACGTGTATGGGGTGGACGGATGCGCATACCACTGTACGTGTATGGGGTAGATGGACGGGCATACCACCGTACATATATAGGGTGGACGGATGGACATACCACCATACGTTTATAGGGTGGACGGATGGACATACCACCGTACGTGTATGGGGTAGACGGATGGACATACCACCGTACGTATATAGGGTGGACGGATGGACATACCACCGTACGTGTATGGGGTAGACGGATGCGCATACCACTGTACGTGTATGGGGTGGACGAATGCGCATACCACTGTACGTGTATGGGGTAGATGGACGGGCATACCACCGTACATATATAGGGTGGACGGATGGACATACCACCATACGTTTATAGGGTGGACGGATGGACATACCACCGTACGTGTATGGGGTAGACGGATGGACATACCACCGTACGTATATAGAGTGGACGGATGGACATACCACCGTACGTGTATGGGGTAGACGGATGCGCATACCACCATACGTGTATGGAGTAGACGGATGCGCATACCACTGTACGTGTATAGGGTAGATGGACGGGCATACCACCGTACATATATAGGGTGGACGGATGGACATACCACCATACGTTTATAGGGTGGACGGATGGACATACCACCATACGTTTATAGGGTGGACGGATGGACATACCACCGTACGTGTATGGGGTAGACGGATGGACATACCACCGTACGTATATAGGGTGGACGGATGGACACACCACCGTACGTGTATGAGGTAGATGGATGGACATACCACCATACGTGTATCGGTGGATGGGTTGAAATATTAATGTTCGTTTTTTGATGGACCGGAGGGGCCATATAAATATTTCAATAAAATTCCTTTCAATCCCATTATACTTGAACATCATAAAACTTTTACAAACTTAAAATTAGCTATTTTCATGTTACCTTGTAGTTTAAAATATTTAACAATTTAGGCAAAGTACAGAAAAAACTCTCAAAGTCACTCTGAATCACAAGATTGCTGAAAATCAAAGAAATTAAACAGTAGTTTCTAAAAAAATTAGAGTTCCAAATCCAGTTATATAAGATCCGTTAGAGCATGACTATTTGGATGCACATGTACGGGTATTTCTACAAACATTTGTTTAACCATTTGTGATTAATATAGTGTGTGGTGGCTATGTATTTTAGTAACTTTTTTATGTATTAATGGTATTATTATTTACCATAGAATTAAATATTCAAACTGCAACTAAACTCTTATTTATTTAACGATTTGGCATATACACAGGGTGTCCCTGAACTCTCTAAGGATATTTTTAGGTATTGATTGTGGGTAAAAATCAAAACATAATATAACATTTGAAAATTCCAAATCAGCCCTGGTACCGGATTGAAAACACGATTGAAAAGTGATTGGTGCACAGCAGACAATTTTTTTAGTGTAATTCCAGTACCTTCAATAATTCTACAAAACTGGAATTTACAAAAATTCCAGTTTTTCGGTAACTACTTAAGGTTACAATTAATTTTTAATTTAATAACAATGAAAATGATCCGTAACTTCTTTACGGTTGCCTACTAAGGGCATTTTCATTACAATAACGTCACAAATCACTTTACTGTAATGTTTAGGATGAAAGTAATCAGAATAGATCGCTGATGTATTGTTGTGGTTGACTCGCGCGACACGACACCATGGCTGTACGCATTCACGCGTAAATGAGTAAATACAAAAATACTCCAATCTCAGTTGTTTGTCGTCCGATTTCATACAAGGTTCCATTTTTGCATTTAAAATAAAATTTTCAAGAAAGAGGCATTCTTGTGATTTTGTTGTATTCACAACATTCTAAGTTATTAAGGATCAAAAATTTCAAAGTACCACCATTTTAAAAATAATTAAAAAATATTTTTAATTTTTTTTTGTTTTAGTAATAAAATGGATTTATTAAATATACAGAAAATTTTAACTCCATAGGTTAAATAATTTAACAAATAAAAAATAATTTGTAAAAAATACAAAATAGTGGTTGTACAAGTGATTTGGAATTTTTAAATATGATATTATATCTTGTTTTTGACCCACAATAAATACCTAAAAAGATCCTCAGAGAGTTCAGAGACATCCTGTATAGGTCATATGTATGGGTAGCTAAGTAATTAATCCAAATTTTAATAAAACTGTCAGTATCAGATAGCTGTATTCAAAATGTGAACTGTGCACTCTTATAATCTCAAGGACAGTAATCAGAACGGTATGGATGGATAATCCATTTTACACCCCCTAACCCCCACCCACTTAGTATTATCGTTCAGTCCAGAGGATTAGTCACCTTTACTTTGATACTGGCTCTACTTTCCCAAGGTCATTTTGTAACACTGTGCGTCTGTTTGATGTACAGTACATCCTCCAATTGTCTAACTTTTCCAACAAATCTAAACAATATTAATTTCTGTTATCTACAACAGTATATAATGTTGCTATCTATGTTATTGTTTTTATTATTGTTCAATAATTTATTTGTCTATTGTAATGTCAAACCACCATCGTGTTAAATTATTATGATTTCAGTGCAAAGTGGAACTTACAGTTGTTTTTTTGTGCATTAAGACTCTACATTATAATAGTTTATATTTGTTGTATGTATGATTATAGCAAGGACTTTCCATACTAGTAAGAATTCTTAATACCACAATGTAATTGAATTTAGACCTTTTTTGTTTTGTCTTTGAAAATATATAAATATCAAGTAATTTACAATAACCAACTTACTGCTGTAATTAAAATAAAACTAAACGATCATAGGCATATTTCCAGTGTTGTTCATGTTTATCTTGAAAACTGGAATATAAAAGGTGAATGTTGAACTAAATAAATATATGTAATGTGAAACGATGTGTATTTCATAATAAACAAAATAATATCATTAATATATTTTCGCAAATTATCTTCTCAAACTTTTAATCGGGACAAGCTAATATGTCCCATTTCAGAGGTGACATCCGTGGCAGGTGCAGGTATCTGTTGGTGACATACTGTCAAGCCAAATGTATATGGCGAGGTTTTGTTACTAATGTACGTGCCTTCCAAAACTGAAAGCAGTTATGAAAGAAATATTGCCATATTTTATAGTTTTATCAAATATATCATTACATTATTTACCTGTATTATTATCAATATTTTAACACATATTTATAAGTTTTGCACACTTATAAATAATACTGTCAAAACATTTGTCAACGAAACCTTCTAGTTACTTCTAGATATTATTGGTATAGTCACAGCTATATTTTAATAAAATAGTCCACTTTACACTAAATACTCTCTATGTGTAGCTGAGTAATAATAAATTGTAAACAATTTTGAATATAAAAAAAAATAATTTAAAAATAGGTTTTATAGGAATTAAAAAAAAATACTTGTATTATAGTGGTGTACTAATCAAAATACAACGTACCTTCTCAATACTTAAACTTGTTGATTGTAAAACTTTATTTTCGAGAAAACTTCTCTCTCTGCTAAATCAATGCTAGCAAATATATATCAGCCTTATGACACTATCTGATTTCTTGTATTTACAAACAAACTGTAGCTCTGACATAACTACTTTTTAACATATCACAATCTATTTTGGATTATTCTTCTTTTTACTCCAATACTGCAACTTTAATGTTATTTAAATATATATACAAAAAACAACACATTACTGGTGTATAAATACTGATAAACCATCCCTCTACAAAGTTTCTTTTTGGGTGTGTGTGTGTGTGTGTGTGTGTGTGTGTGTGTGTGTGTGTGTGTGTGTGTGTGTGTGTGTGTGTGTGTGTGTGTGTGTGTGTGTGTGTGTGTGTGTGTGTGTGTGTGTGTGTGTGTGTGTGTGTGTGTGTGTGTGTGTGTGTGTGTGTGTGTGTGTGTGTGTGTGTGTGTGTGTGTGTGTGTGTGTGTGTGTGTGTGTGTGTGTGTGTGTGTGTGTGTGTGTGTGTGTGTGTGTGTGTGTGTGTGTGTGTGTGTGTGTGTGTGTGTGTGTGTGTGTGTGTGTGTGTGTGTGTGTGTGTGTGTGTGTGTGTGTGTGTGTGTGTGTGTGTGTGTGTGTGTGTGTGTGTGTGTGTGTGTGTGTGTGTGTGTGTGTGTGTGTGTGTGTGTGTGTGTGTTTGTGTGTGGGTGTGTGTGTGTGTGTGTGTGTGTGTGTGTGTGTGTGTGTGTGTGTGTGTGTGTACTGAATACTACCTAATTGTAAAAACGCAGGGTTTCATTACATAAAAATGTAGCTAGCTTACCCAATTTTCCTTTTTTACTATTTTTAAATAGTTTTAATCTTTTTAGTTGTGTTTTGATGAAATACGATAAGAATTCAGTCTAATATAATAAACGGAAATGGTAAAAGGATTGAGCTGAAAGAAATTAAATTATTAATAACAACTAACTTGAGTAAAAACTATTATATATATGACGATGAGGAATTATTTAATATCGAACAACATTTGTAAATATATCATTCAGACACACAGCTAGTAAAATAACATCAAATATCCTTAAAATAAATTAAATTATTTTTCAAAAATGAGATGAGATAGGAAGTAAAATGAGGAACCTTTTATTATAAAAACATATCTAATAAAGTGTGTCGTATTACAATAATCGTATAATTGCTGTATTTGTAGAAAATACGGCTTTCCTCAACCAAGCCCAGCCATATATCTATCAGTCTTCAGGACTATCTGATCACATGTCTTGACACACACACTGCCAACTCTGATCGCTTGAAAATAGCTTCTTAATCTTGCTACAATCTAGTTTGGATTGTTGTTTACTTGAAAAATATCATGTTTTTGGAATCGGTATGGATGGTAAAATAATTTAGAAAAATATATTACTTCAAGTAATACAATATTATTTATAAGCATATAAAATAAATAAAATTTAAACAGAAACCACGATCTGAAAATGTAATTGCAAAACAGTTTAATTAGGGGGGAAATTATGAACCATTTATTTTTGTAGTTTTCATCCCGTTGTAGTTTTTATTGATAATTTTCGCTTATGAGTTATTTTTAAAATTAACAAATATTTTTATGAAAAATTGAGCTTTATCCGTGAAAAACGTCTGTTAATATAGGTACAACAGTCTCACCAAAAGATATATTATTAATTTATAAGATAGGGGACGAGTGAGGTACCGACCGTTAGCTCAGTTGGGCATCGAAGACTACTGACCCACCACATACTGTTTCCTCTAGTATTAGGTTATCACTGCATATATATTATTCAGTACAAGCAAAACGTCACACAACACAAATTTATTACAATATAAGCACAAAATGCACCAATAATACTTACTTGTGCACTCATAATACAAAGTGCAAGTACTTAATATTTGTGCATTTTGTGCTTATATTGTAATACATTTGTGTTGTGTGACGATTACAGTGTACTGTATATGTACCAACACGTATTATGCTAATTAAAAAAACTATTTATATATTATTGTAAAACTGTACTTTATCTTGAGTGAAGCTTTTTTTATTATTTATTTGCATTCTATACTTCCTAAATAGAAGTAAGATCCTGGAGTTAACAAAAGTGTACGTACAATCCATAAATGAAAATAAGTCAAATTAAAAAAACCATAAGAATTTATGTTGATTTGTTGGCTTTTAGTACATAATTATTCCCTTAGTATCCTGCTATATTTTATTTGATTAACTTGAAAAGAGGGACAATTGCTGTAAAGTCTGCATCATAATACCAAACTCATATCCATCCAATCATACAACTTGGCATATCATAGAGGTTATAGTATTTGTTTATATTTGGACTAACCCATAACATTTCAAAATTATATATATAAACCTACCAATCAAACATCAGCAGTACCTGTAACACAGGGGTTTTTGAGATTACAGCTGCTATTTGAACTCTTGATAGGTTACTCTAAATATTTTTAATATTTACAGTTCAGGGGCTGCAAATTATGAATTCGTATTATTATTTTTTATTAAACGTAAGGACCTACGAATCAAAGTAACTAACAAAGTAGTCACCTCTTTAAATTACAATGAGGCTGAAAAGCTCAAATATTGCCCATTATCGATGAAACCACTTCCTGCTTCTACTGTCAAGTTTCCAGCGGCGGAAACTTCTATAGACTGGTGTTTGTTGAAGACGTCTGAATTTTTCTCGACCAACGAACCCCTCATTGTTCTATCCTTGAATGTTTTGCAGGTATTAAGCAATAGTTACTTAAAGTAATTAACTGTAATAAAATGGACTCGAACATGATAGTTGTACCAGTTCATTACTACTATGTTAATGGCTCGTCCAACCACCCTCACATATGTTGTTTAATTTAAAAAAAAGATAATTTAAAAATGTTTAAATAATGTTATGTTATTTTCCACGAACATTGAAAATTATTGTTGACAAACATAAATAATTTGATGCTTAGTATCTTAGAGGTGCTTAACATGTTGTATTTTTTATAATTTCTTATGTATACTTGTAATAATAGAAATTTACTTTATTCACAAATTTTACAAGAATTAAAACTCTGTTTGATTTAGAGCCAAATTATGTATCACAATAAACCCCAAATAAATAGATATTTAAAACAGACGTAAAGAGTAAAGAAAATATGTGATAAAACTAATTTTTATATTACATTTTTTCACTAATAAAAAGTACAAGAAAGGGGAAAAACACGTAAACTAGTTCAACTATAGCATATTTATTCTATAGTGTTTTCTCTACAATGAGTTCATCCATTTCAGATATGACATTGCTTCTTATTATAAAAAATGAACTTTTTTTATCAAATCAAAACAAGGAACAATAGTATTTTTCAAGCTGTAATAAGCCATAAATTAAAAAATGTAAACCCTGTTAAAATGAGATAATTTGAACTTCACAACGAGGAGAATTGAAACCTGACAAACAAACATCAGCAGGAAGCACCTTTACCACACAGGGATTACAACTGCGAGAGGGTTAAATAAATACGCACTCTGTGGCCAGTTTCAATACTTATGGACAAGCATTATTTGAGAATTATGGAAATGTTGGTCATTAAAGTACTATTGTTTGCCAATGTGCTATTTATCATTTTTCTCTCCATAAATACAAAAAATGTGTGTTAGAATGTTTGTTAAATTATCAATTTCTGGAAATAATATAAAAGTAATAAATAACAGATAAATTTGATGTTATAATACCATATTCAGTAATTTGCGTTGAGGAAACAAATATTAGTTATCTCTTGATAAAATAAATACTATGAGCTGTATTTTATTCAATTACAAAAGAAACTTTTATAATAAAGACAAACAATGATAACAATTTACACCTCCTTTGTAAAAAAATCGAACAGGATACTATGTTGATTCTTTAGTAGTGTATAAATGAGAGTTGAAGCACAACCTTGAACTTTGGACTGTTGATCACGTGATCACCACGTGCTCACCACGGCCTCTGATTGGTCGAGAGCGGTCACGTGACTTTTTCAAGATGGCGGCGCCCATTTCCCGCCAAATTTCCTAACCTCACTTTTGATCACCACGTGTTGACCTTGAGGTCAAGTTTACTATTGTTTACTACTGAAAAGTGGTGATTGA
>JAQJVL010002814.1:27500-80285 GCA_035578905.1 Stictocephala bisonia | reverse complement strand
ATTTTATTTTTAATTTAAAAATTCTTCATCGGAAGAGTAAGTAATTGGCAACGGAAGGAGTTTTGAGCAGGTAGGTCAATTGGGACAAAAGCGTAAAACTTTGAAAATTAACGCACCCAGAAATGACTTTTTATATTAACATAGCACAAACTTAGCATAGAGGGGCTGTATGTGTATATGCTGGTGTGATAGTTGCATGCGGTTATGCCTGCAAAACCGACACAGATAAAAAATATTTCAAGTATTGTTTATTAGCAAAAAACCTTCCACGGAACGTGGACTATGATCGTGTAATACTTGACCAAGACTCATTTGTCGACATTGAACATCCATTGTTATCATCACAAATGGCCTTTTAGAATGACGTAATCCTCATTGTGGCGTAAATGTCTTTGAAGTGGGTCCTAATTACCAAATAGCCCCATTAGAATAGCTGAAAAAGAACTCAAAAGATCATACTGAACTTTCATGGATAAAAAGTAATTAATGCTCTCATTATGTGCTCATTACGGATTTTTACGAGTTAATTAAACTACAAGTAGCTAAGGTTTATTTAATATTTAATTAAAACAACTAACAATATTGTTGTTTTAATTGGCTGGAAAAGCGGAAGTATAAACCAGATAGTAACACATGGCTATCTGAACACATCACTTTTTGTGGTTGACACAAATCTTGCACTGTATCACTTCCACAGGAATGTGACAGCCAGTTGGCCTTCACCAGCTTTGAAACTCAAATGCCAGTCTTCATTATCGTAATTGCTGATTTCGAAGCGACTTTATATCCGAAAGCTAGCACAGACAACGCATACCAAGTTCATGAACCAAACAGTTTTTGTACCCTTGTAAAATCGACATTACCTGATACCATTCCAAAAAAAGTCGGTATATCAACAACCCCTAATTTAATATGCTCAAACAATACGTGTCAAGACTTTTTGTGGAACATAAAAGGCTTAGCACAGCGTGTATAAATGTTGTACACTCGTAATCTTCCAGTGCCAATGAGTGAGGACGAGACTGAGCGTCACATGTTAAAAACTAATTGATAGTTATAACAGATACATTATATCCTTCTCACACACGTACAGTGGTATAGATAAGTATTAGTGCTATGCAATCGTAATCTATTTTGTCAAACTCCAAATTGTATACGAGGCGAGTTTTTAAAGTAAGTACCATTTTGGAATCCCGCTGCTGTAGCGCTGCAGTCGGCGTTCAGCACATGCGTGCTGGGTACTACTATCTATTCGCAAGCCACAGCCGCCGTTACGGATCCAATCGGCTGTATTGAAGGTCATTTATGACTTTAAAATTCCTCCTCCGGTTAAAAATGCCGCCAACTGTGAATTATGCGCTGTGTATGTTTTCATAACGCTAAGGGTGTGGAAGCAGCTGACACTCATCGTGAGTATGTCACAGTGACAATTAACTTGGTTTAAAAAATTGTAAACATCATGATTCTGATGTTCTAGGAATGTGAGAGAACTGGTTAAACATTTTTTGTGTGATTCTTGTCAAACGTTTGTTTTTTTGATTCTCCGTCATTATTTTGGGAACCTACTGTCAGCATAACTTTCTGTACTTCAAACAGTCTGTCACAATTTCAATAATCGCTTTTCTTGATTTACATAATGATGCAGTTGTAAAGCGTCTGTTTTCTCTGACTTTTTTCATCAACATTTTGTACGAGTAATGAGTGAAGGTTTCCGACTTCATTCATCATCATGCACATTCGCATAATCTTAAAAGCTCACCTATTTCCATACCATCCTATCACTCATTCTGTTTTCTCAATACACAGATCTCTCGATGAACGTCAGCTGCTTTCATGTCTTTATTGTTACGAAAACTTATCACAACATGTACTTTACAGTTGGCAGCATTTTTAATCAGAGGAGGAATTTTAAACAGTTATAAGCGGCCTCAAATACAGTCAAATCAATCCGTAACGGCGGCTGTGGCTTGCCAAAAGATATTAGTATCTAGCATGCATGCGATGGACACCGATCGCAGCGCTACAACGGCGGGATTCCAAAACGGTACTTTCTTTAAAAACACGCCTCGTATCCAATTTGGTGGGATTTCAAAACAGTACTTACTTTAAAAACATGCCTTGTACCTGTATAATTTAACAATTTCAGCAGTTATGATCAGTCATTTATTATTACAAACCTTTACATTTTACGATGGGGAGAAGTAAAAGTTCTTCATTCAAATAGCAAAAAATACATTTTAATATCTGTTTGAATAGGTAAAATATGGATACGTTATCAAGACTCATACTGCTTAATTGCTGAGAGTCTTGCTACATTAGCTAACGGTCTATCTATGCAAGAGTTAGTAGAAAGCTCCAAACTAGTACCGCCTAATCTAGCACACCTTAATAAACACAAGGGATTGTACCCATACAATTACGTAACTTCCACCCCGGTGTTTGATGAACCTAGATTACCTTCTTGAGAAGCGTTTTATAACCAGTTAAACAATGAGCACATTAGTAAGTCATATTATAAAAAAACCATAGAAATCTGGAATAGTCTTCAAATGCAAAAATTTGGCGACTGTCATGATTTTTATCTTAAACTTGTTGTCTGCCTACTAATGGATGCATTAGTTTCTTTTTGCCACACATGCCTTGAATCATATAATATAGAACGACTAGTACACAGCTCTGGGTCTGGCATTCAGTGCCATGTTGTGAATGACAAAAATAACACTCGAATTATAAACGGATCCTGACCAGACTAATGATAGTCTGCCATTAGAGGCTGTTTAGTACAGTGTAATCTACGATACACTAAAGCCAATAATCCATTGTTTGAAATCTGACGAACCCACTATACTCCAGCCGTTCTAACTTCACCTCTGAGAAGAGCACAACATGGCAACATTGTATATCTTGAACGCTTGCTCCTTCCTGTCCCACAGCTAATTAGTTTCCGGTCTAGATAAATCACAACTAGGGCCTAATAGGTTATATAAGTTAAAATTGTCCGATTGAATTAGTTGTCTTATATTTGTAAAAAGTAAAAAAATTACTTCCTAGCTAAACACTAAAAATATTTTAATTCCCATTAAAGAAAATAAATTTGTACCTTCCTACATTCTTCCCGATTGTGAGTCACCGGATGTAAAATTTATTGGAGGGCTGTGGCGGTCTGGAAGCGACGTTGCCTATGTCGATTTTCCAGTTTAGCCCGCAAACCTTAGAGTTAAAACGGCTGGACTATACAGGGTGTCCCAAAAGTCGACGTCCAAACTTCACAGGCTTGTTATATGGATCATTTCCAACAAAAAATATCCTTTATATATTTATCGTATTATTAATAGTTACCGAGCTATTGACTTTTTAAATATTTTTAAAAATATGTGTATTGCAACAGAAAAAAATCATTTTTATGCTACAAATAATGCACACAGAGCCTTAAAACTTTTACAATATAATTTTAATCAGTATATTTGCATAATTATACAGTTTTAAGGCTTTTCGGGATGTTAAAAACATAAATTTATAGTGTTTAAACTTTATTTTTTTAACTTAAAACAAAGTTACTACTATATTCAAACAGTGACTGCAAATGTATTTTTAACCTAAGCCAATGCCCAAATATCTTAAAAACTTCCCTAATTAATGCAGAATTCAAAAATACTAACACATTAACAAATTCGTTAACGTCTTTAGAGAATTGGTGAATTTTTCTAATAAAGTACACGTTTTTGCGGGCTGGCCACTTGTCCACCCTCGCGTTGCGGCACTTCTTCGTGGAAGTTTTATGCATGGATAAAGCTAACAAGTCATTTCAAAAAGGCTAGAGCAATAATGTAACTGCTATTTAAACACATTTTGTGCTGACATTATAATTTTATTAAGTAAATACTTTTATAAATATTTAGTTTAATACAGTAACATTAAAGTTGGTGAATTTTTAAGTAAAATTATTTGTTACAAGCAATCAAAGCAATAAGGAAATAGATTAAATAAATTACAGTACCATTTTTTAAAATATACCAATTACAATAAAAGTTCAAAATTCCGATCTTCTTCCCTGATACAAAGCTGACAACGACAACAATTTCTCCTTAGAGAATGAAAGGATTGTTTATTATTCTTAATTGTGTTGGTAACTGTTAATCGTTGTCTTAGTTCATCTTTTGTATGGGAATCAGAAGAAATCACCAATTCCTTGTAGTATCCCCACAAAAATAAATCCTTGGAGTTTATATCAGATGATCTGGGCGGCCATTCTACGGTTCCTCGTTTTCCAATCTAGCAATTTTGGAATTCGGCATTTAGATAGAGCCTAACTTCATGAGAATAATGTGTTGGAGTGCCATCACATTGAAACCAAATATTTTCACGTAGGCTATGCCAAATGTAACATCATCAAGGATTTCTCTAAGGTTGTTTTACAGAAAGTTAAAATAATTTGCTCCATTGAGTCTACCTGGAAACTCAAATGGCCCAACTAATTTGCCTTTAACGATACCAGCCCACATGCTTATCCCAAACTAGTGCTGAGAGTGATCATTTCTTATTACTTTAGGGTTTTCATATGACAATAATGTGTGTTGTGATAATTGTAAATTCTTGTTCTTTTGACAAAACTTTCGTCAGTGCACAAAATGTTATTAAAAACCCCAGGATGAACATAATTTCTTCTAAGTATCTCCCTACAAAAGCGCGCTCTTCTAGCATGATCTGTGGATAGAAGAGATTGAACTCGCTGCATATGATAAGGATACAACTGATAACTTTTAAGGCTCCGGTGAACTGATGAACTTGGTATGGCAGTCTGTCTGGATATACGGCGGGCACTTGTAGTTGGATCTTTTTCTATCATATTTACAATTATTTCATCATAATTATTGTTAATACGGGTTCTGTCTAACCTCTCAGAATGTCCGGGAATCTTACCCTCCTGATAAGACCTATGCAGATACAGAAATACTAAATGATCAGGAAATCGTTCTCTGTTAAGATACCTAACTTTATATTCCCTTACAACAATATGGGCATTTCCGTTACAAAGACCATACAAAAATGCACATCTTTGATAGTATTCCTCATAGGAGAATACCCTAACAGTGTAACACATGTCATAATACAAACTGAAACACTTAAAAAACAAACGTGAAATAAAAAAAATAGATTATTTCAGCAAACAACACACAAAAGGCCGTTAGTGAAAACTTTCAATATTGCACTGATACCCATTGCATAATTATAAAACCAATTGATACCCAAATAAAAAATATTCAATATTTATTAATACCCATCTGGTCAACAATAAAACATCTAATCCAACAACAGCTGATTTTGTTTGTAGGGCCCTGATATTAGTGGGATTATTTGTAATGTACTGCAGGAGACTAAACAAGTTTAATAAATCAATGTAAAGGGTTTAACAATTGTTTACTTAATAAAATTATAATGTCAGCACAAAATGTGTGTTTAAATAGCAGTTACATTATTGCTCTAGCCTTTTTGAAATGACTTGTTAGCTTTGTCCATGCATAAAACTTCCGCGAAGAAGTGCCGCAACGCGAGGGTGGACAAGTGGCCAGCCTGCAAAACCTTTTACTTAATTAGAAAAATCCACCAATTCTCTAAAGAAGTTAAAGAATTTGTTAATGTGTTAGTATTTTTGAATTCTGCATTAATTAGGGAAGTTTTTAAGATATTTGGGCATTGGCTTAGGTTAAAAATACATTTGCAGTCACTGTTTGAATATAGTAGTAACTTTGTTTTAAGTTAAAAAAATAAAGTTTAAACACTATAAATTTATGTTTTTAACATCCCGAAAAGCCTTAAAACTGAATAATTATGCAAATATACTGATTAAAATTATATTGTAAAAGTTTTAAGGCTCTGTCTGCATTATTTCTAGCATAAAAATGATTTTTTTCTGTTGCAATACACATATTTTTAAAAATATTTAAAAAGTCAATAGCTCGGTAACTATTAATAATACGATAAATATATAAAGGACATTTTTTGTTGGAAATGATCTATATAACAAGCCTGTGAAGTTTGGACGTCGACTTTTGGGACACCCTGTATAGTTACCTACTATATTCAGATTGTGTTAACTTAAACAGATTTTCTATGATGTCCCCATTACCATATGGCGACTTTAAATGGGTAGAAGCGAAACCAGATTGGTCATCTTTACCAGTAGACTCATCTTACGGCTTTATATTGGAATGTGATGTAGAGGTTCCTAGATCTGTACACAACATGTGTCAAGATCTGCCAATGAATCCCAAACTAATGACTTCTACTGGTGGTAAACATAAGAAGCTTATGAACTTATTACACAAAAATCACCACAATTGATTGAAATTACCAGAACTAAATTTAAGAGGTTGATATAATTGTAGTATGTAAAAAATAAACAGCAAAAACAAATAATAATATAATTAATTTAAAACATGATTGTTATTAATTATTAAAAAAAACTATTTTTATTAACTATTGGTTCTTTTCTCAATGGTGATAATACTGAATTAAGAAAATATAAATGCTACTCACATTCATAAAAAACTATACAGCCAATAATACCATAAATGTTTTTAGAAATAAAAGTATACATTTCGTTTTAAATTTAAGAAACAAACTATTTTGGATCAGTAAATGTTAAGTTAATGCAATTTAAAAAAATAATCCTTTAAACATTAATCCAAATTGAAGACTTTGTAAAAAAAAAATAAATAAAATTTAACTATTTTGAGGTAAAAATGCTAAAGACTTATTTTGTTTAGTTTTGATACACTATTAATCTTAACAATTTATTTTTCAATTCAATTCCCTAGGTTTTGTATGCATTGTTTTTTCATTACAATTCTAAGTAAATAAACTCTAATATCCTTTTATTTTTCAACATACACAATAAAACTAGAGGTGTAATTAATTTCAGAATGTTAGATGAGTTGTTAACAGAATGGAATGTTTCCACAAGTGTTTTTATCAGGCAGGAAGTGATAAGAAAGGGTCAGGTACAGAAACAAGGGTGGAGCTCAGGCTTAAAGGGCCTCTAGACTCTTGAATAAAAACTGAATGGCTTTAATTCACTGCCTTTGTGTGAATTCCTATTCATTAATGTTATCTGTCTCTTTTCATGCTGATAAAAAAGTGGCCAGACTATGGGCGAATATTTTCTGACTTAGATATTAGCCAAATCACATACTGATAAGGAATATGTGATAAAGGTCCTTCTGGGTAAATATTTTCTGACAAAGATATATTGTTTATCTTGTAGCCAGATGTAGTTTGATTGTTCTGTTTATCAGCACTTTTCACACCTGAAACATTTATGATAGGAAAGCTATCTACCCATTTGTTTTCCTAGAACCCGACCGTTGAACGATTCGGTTCTGGTTCTTTTGTCAATAACCGATAGAACCGAGAACCAACTTTAGGGACCGACCCATCCCTATTAACAGACCTAACCTCACCTACTGAATTATTTATGTTCAACAAAGACATTTTTCATTTCATAATCAATTGTAAATAATAAATACTATGTGTAAAGGCAATAACTTCAGGGTACTTCTACCACATAGCAAGATTATCCAAAGGAGGGAACTACAAGACTGTGAAACACAATCAGACCGTGATGATTCACCCCAACAGTTGTTTGTTTGAAGAGCTTCCACGCTGGGTACTCTACCACGAACTAGTCTTTACCACTAAAGAATTTATGAGACAGGTAAGGATTCAGTTAGTATTGAGTATTGGTAGATAATAGATATGCTTGTAGTTTAGATATAAATCTCTATATATAAAAGAGAAAGCCTTCACTCACTCATCACAAACTATCCCATTTCCCGTTATCCTACAAAGCTGAAATTTGTTATAAATTATTGTGTAGGCTAAACAGGAAAACTTAAGTATTCTTGATAAAATACTCCTAAGGTTTAGAAAATGCACCTAAAAGATTTTTCCAAAAGCATAACATTGGGTTGTTTTTAGTAAAATAATAACAGCTGTTTTATAAATAACAAAACATGTTTATTTTGTATCACAGAGATCCGCTCAGAAAGGATTTCTTGAAATTCCTTTCCTAAAAGGTAGATACAGCCCTTCAATGTTCCTTTTGTTCTATAAGAATATCATTGGCATTAATTTAATTTGTTTCGAACTGCTGATACAAAAAAATATAAACACGACAAAAAGTTTAGCTAATTTATTTTTCATTGTGAAATGTTTAAGAACATTTCTACTCACTTTGCATCACCCTCAAGTACACTTATAAGGTTTTCTAGACTATAAAACTTTGGAGGACGGCAGCAGACTGAGCTTTTATATTGATGTTATGGTTTAGAGAGAACCACGGAGGGAAGGGTAAGCAAGAGTACAGAACCACCCCGCAGCGAGGCAAGGGCTATCGACTAGTCACATATAATTGGTTGCTTTTATTGAAAACCGATTTGTTTATTATATTGAATGAAATTTATATCAACATATTTTTAAATAATTAATTTTCACATTAAAACAAAAAGTTAAAGTTCAAGTGGTATTCTAGGCCTAAATAGCCTGTTTGCATATGTTCACAAACGTGTATTACTCGTACAGTGGTATTGACCCACCCGCCCACCCATACACGTACAGTGGTATTGACCCACCCGCCCACCCATACACGTACAGTGGTATTGACCCACCCGCCCACCCATACACGTACAGTGGTATTGAATGGGTGTACTGTACTATGATATTATATTTTTATAACAATGCCAAAAAACACTTATTTACAGTAAATGTAAACATAAACTTCATGTACACCACCCATAAACCTACAAAGGCGTGACCCTCCCACCCACCCAGATATGTACAGAAGCATTGACCCTCCCACTCACCCAGATATGTACAGAAGCATTGACCCTCCCACCCACCCATATATGTACAGAAGCATTGACATATATGGGTTCACAAATGAAACCTTAACTGGGCTTATAAAAGATATAAAAATGTTCACTAATTGTGTGAAAATAGCACTAGAACAGTTGACATAGAAGAATAAACAGACAAAAATAGATGTACAATCCATCACAGTTAAAGTCTTACCCAATGAGAATGTATAACATATTTCCATTTTTTTTTATAAAACATATAAATCAATATCTTTTTAAATTTTACTGTAGGTTTACATTTATGTGCAATGATGCTTTTCTTAGATTTCTACTAGGCATGTTTTAAAAAGTAAGTACCATTTTGGTATTTCTGCCATTGTAGTGATGCATTCGGCACTGCACACTGTGTACCGTTGGTTAACTGTTGGCAAGCCACAGCCACCATAATGAATCCATTCGACAGTGTTTAAGGCTGTTGATTAGTGTTTAAAATGCCTCCTTCGATTGAAAATCCTTCGACTGTCACATGTTGTCTCTACATTAAAGGTGTAAAAGCAGCCGCATTCAGCTTGAGATCTGTGAAGTTTATGGAGAAAACACAATGAGTGATGTCATTGCACAGAAATGAGTGAGAGCTTTTAAAGATGGCAAATCAAACACATGAACTGATCTGATTATTAGGGGCTGGGAATAAATTTATCATCCACCATGCAGTCTTCATCATGTGCTCAGTGACTTTAATTTATTCTTGACTTGAAGAAGCATCCGAGAGGTCAATGTCTCTATGTCCCTGTGCTTGTTTTTGTTTAATTCCAAAACAGTACTTACTCTAAGAACATTCTCTGTATATAAATCCATCATTGTTAGATATAAATGTTTTTTGTTCATTATTAAAATGCTGATTGTCAAGATACAGGAGAATATGCTGGGTCACATGTGGTTGTCACACCGAGTCCCGCTTGCTGTGCTTCTTTACCAAATACTAAAATAAAACATTTCAAATAGTAATATATAATCTGCATATCATATAAATAGCATATACATAGCTAATGCTATGTAAAATGCAAAACAAACTTACATAATGAAAATTAGGCGACTGCAAAGAAAGCACTAAAAGTAAAGGTGCCTATTGTAGACTAATATTTGTGATAAAAGTTATCTGCCTCTATTTTGTGTTTGTTGAATGAGAGCCTGAAACTTTTTAAACTATACTTTCTAAAAGTCTCTGGGCAGGTTGTCTATCATGTTAATAAATGTTCAATTGTTAAATTGATCTGATTAACTTGAAAATACATTGTTTTAGGTTACAGAAATTGAGAGCAAATGGCTATTAGAAGTAGCTCCTCATTACTACAAACCAAGAGAACTGGAAGATTCTACCAACAAGAAGATGCCCAAAGTGCTTGGGAAAACAAGAGCAGAATTGGATTCGTGATAAATTAAGTTTATTTGAAATAGATTTTCCAATGTCCAAATTTATTGACTGACATTGACCAAATATTTATGTTCACGATAAATAAAAAGGTCAATGACAATATGTTGTGACAGTGTCTGTGTTGCCAAGTTGAATGACAAAGTGGGAACAACTGTTGATTCATAATTATAGAATTTCACTTTCCTCCTCAAATATAAGGAACACTTTTCATGAAATTGTAATTGATGGGCTTGCTTACCACAAATTAATTAACAATAGTTACTCAATAGTTCTGACTGGTGTCCACAGAACAAAGAGGTTAGGATTATGAGATTTTCTATATGATTTGATGATGATTTATTTCACACTCATAATACTGCATATGATAATACTGCACTCGTTATGTTCTATCTCATGTCACTAGGAGATAAACAATTAATTATTTAACTTGTTAAATTAAAAAAATATATACAGTAAGTCCTTGAAAATCTGGCCTGCTCGGTGATTTGTCTATTCCGAATTATCAAGGTTTATTGAAAAATAGTGGTAAAAATTTTGTTAATATTGTTAAAGGTATGTTTATTAACAATTCAGAATAGTAGGCATACATGAATTGCTTTTTAACGATGAAAAATTGTGTACTGTACTAATGTACTTAACAATTTCAATAATTAATTTGCCATACAGATTTTAATCATAGTCTTCCTCCTCTATTGTGGCCTGACATACAATGTGTCTGCAGATGTTCCACTGAGAAAGAATGACAAACGTCAACAACGAAGTCAAAATGATGATTAGTGATAGCAGCCGACGCTGCGGTTCGAGGTGGAGGAAAGAACGAGCATTACCGATCGGCTCTGAGTTTGTCCAATTATGTACTAAACTCACCTCATGAACGACGCGAACGCCAGTGAACTTAGAAGTTATCATCTCGGGTAGATGTTTTGTGACTCGTAATTTTTAACTTACTTCTGACACTTTTTACTCGTTCCCGAGTAAAAAACTATATGTACTGGTCATAGTTTCTAAAGTTGAGATCCCATACGTGCTGGACTATCGGGTATTCCGGACTATCAGGTGCCGAATTATGAAGGTCTTACTGTACATTGAAATACTTTAGATAACCTAAGGTTGCACAATGTACCTATCATGTTCTGTTCTTATATTGCATACAGTTAACAATAAACATATGAAGCTTTTGTTTTTTCTGCACAGACAAGATTTCATTACCTTGCAGTACCTCAGAGTCAGCAATGATAACAATTTTGACTTGCAGATGCTGCAGACGAGAAAATTGGTTAAACAAACCATTACCCACCACACCTAGAATTGTACTGAATCCGAGAACTTTACTCAACACTATTCATTCTGCTACCCCATCTTTTTACCCTCATAAGAGTAACTGTGTCCTAGGGTATGACTTGATTGATTATGTTGATAATTTTCCTGTATATAATGTAATTTTCTAAATTTCTGTAAATAAAGCATTTATTGTATTTTACTTCCTATTATTTACACCAACATTAAACAATTACACAAAATACTGGCTGTAATAGGTGAAAATCAATACTGCTGTCAGCATCAGGAAATGCCAATAAAGTCAAAATCTAGTACTTTGACGGTTTTTATATTCAACGTAATTACTGGATTTCATTGTTTTTTTCTTTTTATTCAGATCCCCTGAGGGAAGTAACTGATCATGGCACAATTTTGGGTATGACAGGACAACATTTTTATCACATTTAACAAAAATTATTTTATTACACACTTTATAGGTGTTATAGTAACAGTAAATTTAATTCTGCCACGAAAATCACAAGAAGGTATTCAAAATAACTTGGTAAAGTGCTTAATGAGTATGATGATTTCCATGGCAGGAAATATCTAAGCTAAAAAAGCTTCTATTATTTACTATATTTTAATTTCTTGCCGCTACAGCTTCTTTTTGCTCATGGAACTTCTTCATTCTTTCTTCCAGTTCTGGTCTGAAATGCCGGATAAGTCCCTGTAAAAAATAAGAACCAAATTTCATTGACTGAACAGAAGCTAAAATGAACCAATAGCTCAACTTTATCCAAAAATAATTATATCACAAAAATTAACTTGATTTGATTGTGATAGTGTAAAAGGTTGAGACAAAAATAAAGAAATCACAAGTAGTTATTTAACTCCTTAAGTGCCAAGAGTTTTGTTTAATAGACGCACGAGAAACCCTACGTTCAGCGCTTTGTAGTAGCGCTAGAAAACCGTGGTCGATATTAACAGTTTTGCAGTGGTTTGGTAAAACCAATATAACTTTGTTATTTTTGGCAGAAATTAATATTTTTTGTTTTGTTTTATTTATAAAACTATGTTGTAAATAAATATTATACTTATAGTATCATGCCAATAAAACAATTTGTTGTGAGCACTCTACAAATTATCATTGAACCAAATATTACCGTTTGTTATATTGGAATATAAAATATTTGTAGGGATGGACGAGAGGAGATTTTTAGGTTCGGGAGGGAAACGAGAGGGAAATTAATTTCCTCCCAAATTTCGGGAGGGAAATTAATTTCCTCCCAAATTTCGAGAAATTTTCAGAGGGAATTTTTCCCAGCTTATCATACATTAATTTTCAAACTTAGTAGATAAAACAAATAAACCAAAAATCATTTTATAGTAATAATAATTAATTGGTATGTGATCTAGTAGGAAATTCAACCATTAATGTTAAGGCACATTTATGTACTCCTTATTTTATTAAATCTTTTATTTTTTGCCTGCTATCCACAAAACAGAAAAAAATCAAACAGGTTTAGACTAAACAATAACAGATTACACACTTAATAAACAAAGCAATCTTATTTGATATAACTGAATTAAAATTGTAAATCGAATGTATGTTGTAGATTCGATTGAACTTCTCGTATTTTGTACCAGAATTAAGACCTAAAGTACACTAGATATATATTACTGTAAGTACAAACAAATGTAATGGTTGGTTTGTTTTACCTCTCAAGCAAGGTATTGATCTAAGACATGTATGTATACATGCATTGTCAGTCAATAATCAGCTAGCTGTTCATATTAAATTATCAACGTGCAAAAGAAAAATATATTAATATATTTTTTAGTAACAATCAGTTAGGTAGTTTTAGGTAACAATTAGATTTTATCTGATTATCTACTAGCAATTTACTTACATTAGTTTCATCAATATATAATCAGTATGAATTAAAATTGAATTAAAATTGTAAATTTTAATTCAAATCATCATAAAAACTAGACATATATGAATTCTTCAATTAATTAACTGAACTACATTATAACTAGGAACTGAAGTTGCACACAGAGCCAGCATCTTGGCAGTCCCTTCCTTATTCCCCTTTTCCCCCCCCCCCCCAAATCCTCACGGATAAACTTAGTAATTATTACTGCACATGTATTGACTATTGTAGAGATGTGCATTTGTTTTAATTCTATTAATAACTGCCGCTGTAGTCATAAGAAAGCAACCTCTATTTCTTCTCTGTGATTGTCAACTAATCACACAGGCGGTCGATCTGGTTTATCTGGTAGTTCCGATCACGGTAGCGAAGCTTTTGGGCAAAAGCTGGATCAAGTGATTCTACGATTCGCCAAACACATACGTCATCGCCAAACACAGTCGATTGCTTTCAAAATTGTCGCTTTTCAACAAAAAATTGATTTTGTATACGCCATAAAAAGTGGATCTGTAGTTATTTTATTCAGTAATATAATAACGGTTATAATAAACCGGAAATAAGCTGTGAAATATAATCAAATTTGTAAATCTAGATGCCAAAATACCGGTAGTTTAATGGATCGATAGTAATAATTTAATAATTGTGCACCTAAATATAAATTTAAAAGTCGTTTACGATCAATTATTTTTAATAAATTATGATCGGTAATGAATGTGTGCAACTCGAAACTACTTCGATACATAGAAAGATAATCATTTCATCACGAGGAATTTCTGACGTATTGGAGTGACAACGGTACCTATACGTAATCGGCAAATGTATGCCTAGCCAGACGAGATGCAATCTGAAATATCAGCTAAATGCCAACTGGCAACTGGTGATACAAAGTAGATTTGTGCAGCTAAATTATAAATTTATGAAATATACACAAGAAGTATGATAAAGTTTCGGTTCAATATAAATTATGTTCCTTATTGCTAAATCCGTCCGTTTTAATAAATAAATAATAATATAATCTTTGATTTGGATTGAATTGTTTTGCATTTAACATCGACATCGACGTAGTAGTAACAATAATTATTATCAGGGAACCGTTCACTGAGTTCACAAATCAAAATTATCGTATTGTAATGCATTTTACACTCCATCTGTGTTACTTTCTAATCTAGTCAGGAAACTGATCGACAGTTTGACAGAAGAAAATATCGTATGCCTGCAAATGTTACATGCACATTTGGCGATCCAAAGTGTTCACAAACAGATTATTAATTGACATTCGCTACAGCTATATCTACTTATTTTTTATTCAATTGAAAATAAATAAATATTGTTACGTCGCACGATACTTGAACGCCATCACGATATTTTATATGATATGATACGATATTTTCTTCTGTCAAATCATTGGATGATTCCCTACTCAGAGTAAACACCTAAACGGATCACAATCACCTCACGGGAAATATACGATAATTTCAATTCGGAAACGAGCAGAACGGTTCATTGTATGTACATGAGAGAAATGGACTTTTGCCATGGGAAGGAAGATTTGTTGTTTTGTTGGACAGTAAAGTGACCTATTCTCGGGAGCAGTTTGATTGAATGATTTTACGTTACTGACACACACAAACATTGGAATATAGGCCCACTTAGTTTTCGTTCATTATCATTTGGGTTTCGGTCACAGTTCTGTCCTATACTAGATTTGTTTAGTTGGATCATAGATCTCGGTAACTTGTTCGACTTTAATAGTTTTTTTTTAGCATCGTGATCCGGATATCTCCTTCACTTAGATGAGCTTTGTCAAATGAACGGGTCGTGAGAACGTCACATCTACGTTCGACCCCAACTGTCGACTCCGACTGTCAGTCGTCAGTCACTACGTAACTTCACTGCCACACTATAAGCAATAAATTACATTCCACGGTAATCGAGACACAAGCCTATCATAATTTTATTAACCTTTCATTTTAATTTATATTGATTGAAAAAATCCGAACTTGACCATGAATGTCGATTATAACCGTGTTGTTGAGATCGAACTATTTAGTTGGTTACATCTTAGAAAAACTCTCGAATGGAATTCCCGATCGTAACAAAATTTCCTTCTCGCAGGACGAGAATTATAATTTCCCGGGGAATTCCCGAAATTTCGAGACTCGTCCATCCCTAAATATTTGATTATTTAAATACAGTAAAACCAAATATTAGTTATACTTCACCGCTCCAGGTTAAGGGTATCACTTGTAGGTTAGCCTAGATGAACCACTTGATACTTCATTTCACACTTCAAGGATGTCCAGAGAGAATTAAAAAAGTGAAATGAAATAAAAATATATAAAATATTTTGGTTGCATACCTGAACAGGCCAAGCCGCTCCATCTCCTAATGCACAAATAGTATGGCCTTCAATCTGTTTGCTTAGTTCCCAGAGCATGTCAATCTCTTCAGGGCGAGCATTTCCATCAACGAAGCGGTACATGAGTTTGTTCATCCATGAGATGCCCTCTCGACAAGGAGTACACTGTCCACAGGACTCGTGCTTGTAGAACATGATGAGACGTGCGATCGCCTTGACTACGTCAGTCTGTTTGTTCATCACAATCAGTGCTGCCGTGCCCAAACTTGTCTGTGCTGCTACCAGACCATCAAAGTCCATCAGCACATCCTCACATACACTAAAATAAAGAATTAAAAATACATATGAGAATGAATTAATAATCACTTAAGCCTGTTTGAATATTATTGCTTTGATCAATGCTAATAAGTACAAAAGTTGATGAAATGAAAAAAAAAAAAATGTAAACAGTTCCTTCCTTCCTACCATCACAGAAGTACATTATATTTAATTCTTTACTTCACTAATTTTTGCTCCAGAGTTGTTTATACTTTATCCCTTGATAAAAATTGTCTATAAGTTGTTAAAAGGACTGTTTCATTACCTAAACTATTTTGGAACGAGAAAAGTACTAAATATTATGTAAAAGATGAATTTCATTTTTAAAGTTTTGGCTCAAATCCCTTCAGGGCATCTTTTCATGATATAGTTTCATTTACTGACCTATATCTATATTTTAAGGTCTGAAAATTTTGTTTGTTGCATCAACTAAAACCTGCTAGCATATGTGTTTAGTTGATTTATACGTCTGAACGAGAGTTGAATGTAAATTTATATTTTTTGTTCACATTTGAATATGCAATTAAGAAGTTACTTTAAAACAACAATCTAGTTTTAAGTGATTATCAAAAAACATTTATTTTACATGCAACTAGACAAGATAGATATGTGCCTATAACCAGTCAAGTATGGTATAAACCAACACAATATTCCACCAACCAACCTACTAGTTAAATGTTCTCTCAAACAACAATCATGTTTAATATCGAAAAAAAAAAAAAAAAACCATGTTAAAAGATCTTTAAATTACATATTTTACATACTTTAAGTAAACATTACTGTTAGTTGTACAAGGTAACGGTTAATAAAGCTACAGAATTTATCAAATAAATTAGAACATTTTCAGCATCATAGTGAGGCTTAACCAAGGCAAGACCAGTTCAGAAACCTAACACCCTTCATCACAGTTCTGCCTAACCCCAAATATTGTATGAGAATATCCCTCATCAATTAAAGGTACAATTACCTTTTAGGAATGAGTGGTGTTGAAGAGCCCCCTGGGATGACAGCTAACAGGTTATCCCAGCCTCCGATGATGCCTCCTGCATGTCTTTCTATTAATTCTTTCATAGGTATAGACATTTCTTCCTCTACGGTGCAAGGTGTGTTGACATGACCAGAGATGTTAAAGAGCTTGGTGCCAGAGTTTCGAGGCCGGCCTAGACCCACAAACCATGATCCACCCCGTCGGCAAATGGTCTACAATGGAACATTAAAAAATTATGTAGATGTAGTATATATATATATATTGTTCAGATAGGCGCAGAGGAATCGATAAGTTTAAGAACGTAGCAAAAATGAAGAAACCCATAATACATCCAGTAGTTTAGAGGAAATATTCAACGTGTTTTGATACTGAACTATGATTTAAATTGTTCAACCACACGCAACATTAACCATACTTTCAAAAATTTATAAATACCCACAAACTCAAGACTAAGGTTAACTGATGAACAAGAAGATAATTGTTCACCCAAATTTACAAGTTAACCCTTATCACGCGGCATACGGATATATCAGTACAATGAAAATAGCTCTAAACGCGGCATACTGACATATCCATATTGATGTATTTTTTAGGTTATTTTTATTTAATAGTACACTACGTAACCGGAAATGGGCACAAAAGCCTTTAAATGCTTATTTATAGCCAACCGGATGCAAGCTGGTTTAATTTCACAAAACAGGAAGTTAGAAACAGCTGTTATAATATTTTCGTTGCCGTGACGACTGACGCATAGCGCGGAATGCGGATATAACCGGATCTCGCTAGACAGTTCGCCCGCCAGTGCCAGTGTCGCCAGTCACAGCCAAGAGTCTGTCTAGTTGACATCACTAAGCTTTTGTTTACATCGTTGTAGTTATTCTTTGGTTGGTTTGTTTCATTTTATTGTTGAGTTTTTGTTTCTACGTCGTTGTTGTAGACCTGCACGGAACATCCCACACTTCACCCTGACGGATGTTTTGAAGTGTATCATACTGTCCAAAACTACTAACTAATCCCATTACTGTATTATAGTTTATTTGATAACATATAATGAGATTGTTTTTCATTTTATTTTATATTGTTTAAATTTAGACTAAAGTTATTGTACTAACTGAATATATAGCAGCGTATTCCATAAAATTGTTTTAATCATTATGTCATATTACAAAATGTAAAATTAAATAAATTTTTATGAAATGGCTATTTTTTATTACTTAAAGGTCCATTAAGTGGAAAATAAATTAAACTTTTGAAAAAAATTAAATTAAAAAAATAAAGTTAAATGCACGCTATTGAGACTTAGGCCAAATTTTATTCAGCGCTTTAAGGGTTAAAATGACCAAAATGTTTAAAATGTACGGTTTTGTATATTTTTGAGTAAGGAAAAACTAAAATAATTTATCACGATATATGTTTACAATTTTATTCTTAGATAGCTTTGTCTATAAGGTACTATGCCCTCAAATCCTCATGATGTGTCTATTAGCAATTTGAAGAAAAAATGCTGCCATGTACCCCTCTTCCAACCCAATCCCCCTGTCTGAAGTTTCCTGCCTCTCTCATTCTCATGGCAATTTTTATCTTCCCTCTCTCTCTCTCCAGGCAGCCACACTCCCCCGTCATTCTCTGTCTTACTCTAGGCTGCCGCGCAACAAGCTCGACCTAACGACGGCCGCGCCAAGATAGCAAAATTAGAAAAAAGTAGTCTGACTTTTTAACATTGGCTTTTCGCTTATATATGTGTATTCATTGCTATGAGTGGCTTGGCCTACAACCTCATGTGGGGACTATGCTTGTACCCACACTTGGCTTCCTGATTCTTGAGGGAACTCTACTTGTATCTCGTATGAGGATCTAGAGGATCCTGAACTCATTTAAATACAACCATAGCCTGCTCATACCACTTGGCAAAACCATTGTAAAACCCTGCCTTTTTTATGAATTATTTTTTCATTGTTTGATAAATTTATTTAGAAACTGATAGTCATGAAACTGAAATTTGAAAAGGAGGATCTCTTTAAGGCGTAGATTTGAAAAGGCTATGTTTATAAAAAGTAGCAGTTTAAGTGGTTTTCATTGTGTACTATTCATGTCCACTAACTCTTGACACTATTGCTCTGCTCTGTGCTCTCTTAAAGTAGACTTAAAAAGTTTTCGAGACTACAAAACTTTGCTATCTGGGGAAAGAACTTGATTTGATTAAAACATTTTTAAATTAACTAGAATACAGCAATAGCCTGGTCAAACAGAATGGCCAAATCCCATGAAAGAAGCTCCAAGACTTATTTTCTGTGAGTCTGATTACTATTTTCGATATTTAAAATCAGAAACTGAACTACTATAATTATACGGGAAGGTGGGTCAATTCTCAATACTATCGTAATTGTGTGGCTAAGTGAAGGGATGAGTCAACACCCACCCAACCACATACACTTGTAATGTTCAACCCAATCACCTATACACATTCTTTGATCCATCCATAAGATACCCAAAAAATGACCATCTATGTTTATGCATGGCACTGTGCAATATTTTATGCTGCATACTGAGCTTTTGTATTGATTTTATGGGTTAAAGAGACCATGGGGGAAGGATGAGAGAACCATCCCTAAGAGAAGCACAGGCAGTCAGCTAGTAAATGAATAGTAAAAAAATCTTATTTAAAATAAGGTTAAATTGGAAAACTTATCTTAATCATTTGACTTTGAGGTGAATCATATTTAGTGAGAAACTTACATTTTAATGAATAAAACATAAAAATAAATGATCTCAGTCCAGGCCAGTCAACTGAACTGATAAGAGTTTCTATCAGTTTGCTCTGTAAGTTAAAACAATTCCATACTAATCATACTTTAAATATATTTTAAATTAGCCTTACACTAAATATTTTATTATTTAATTAAATATAAAACTGTTTAAACCTAATAATTAAATACTGTAACAAGTTTATGCTACAAACTACAACAATGATAAATACTTTTAAAAAATGCTATTTTTATTTCATTCTAAAAAGAAAGCCCTTGAAAAAAATTATGTGCAAATTTTATTATCAATAAGTTAAATATGAACAGACAATTTTCTTTACATGGTAAAAGATATTCAAAATAACAAAAAGAAAGTAAAAGCTGGAACTAAAGGGAGTCTAATTTTTGATATTTGTAAATGTCTCATTTGAAGATTTTAAGTTTACAAAGTGAAAAGCAGTTATTGGAAATAAAAATTGTCCAAAATTCAATTTCTATTAAAAATCTAAATTTGTACTTACTGGAGCAACTGCTACCGTTTCTACGTTTGCCACTGTGGTGGGACAACCAAACACACCTACATCTGCAGGAAATGGTGGCTTCAGGCGGGGCTTGCCTTGCTTACCCTCCAACGACTCAATGAGAGCAGTTTCTTCACCACAGATGTACGCACCAGCACCTCGGTGCATGAATACATCGAAGTCAAACCCAGAGCCGCAGGCGTTCTTTCCAATCAAGCCAGCTTGATAAGCCTAAAAACAGTTTAATTCTGCAGTTACTATTCCTTTACAAATTTACAGAATGAACCAATAATAATGTTCACTATTCAAATAAAGTGAACATTTCAGAATATATTATTATTGAACAGTAATGATAGCGAATCATCCAGTGAGAGCTAAAAGAAAGGAGTGGGAGTAAAAATTTGTGTATCTTTGTATTGTGATAGGAGTGTTCCTTTAACAATAAATCTGGATAGTATTGGATTGGCTTGAAAAAAAAAAAAATAAATAAATTTTAACCTTTGATTAGATTATGCATCGGATAACTGTAAAATATAAGTAAGAGTTTCATTGTAAGAATGGGCAGCTCCTTATAAGTAATAATACTGCTTTCTGCACCGTACAACATCCTGAGAGTGGCATTTCTCTTTACTTGACAATAAATATCCTCTTGTCTCGTCAGGAAATTATCACTGACTAAAAGGAAGAATCTTGACTAAAATATTTTCAATTTTTTCGATAAAATGTTCCCATTTTCAATATTTTATCCTGGTTTTCACATTAGGTGGCATGGCATGTCTTGAGTTGTATATGTATCCCAGTTATTAGATTTGTATGATTTCAAAACAACTGACTTGTTTAGAGTGATCATTGAATGATCAAGTATTATAGCAAGTATGATTCTAGGGAAAACTCTATACCAAGAAGGAACTTTGACATGAAAATACTCGGGCATCATCAAAGGGTAGGAGAAAGAGGCTATGTGGATTTTTCAGTATATATTTTTTTAATTTTAATGTATGTTCATGCGTTTGAGTTTAGTTTATATAGCTAGAATATGGTTAGCCAGGGAACGTTTTGTTATAAACAATTTCACTACCATAAGAAGGACACTCAATATATAAAGGACTAATAAGAGGCACTTAATAGTAGTAAGAATAGAACATAAGGACACTGTCTAATATGACCTTGCCGTCTGTTTAATAATTAAAAATTAAACTTAAATTGGTATTCAATAACTTAAAATTATTAAATCTACAAACTCATACATCATCAGGAGTTCTCAACTAATGTCATAAGCTACTGGCTACCATCTTCTCTAGTAATGAGGCTGACGAAGAAGAGCTCGGTTGAAGTGTCAAGTGGTGTTCCACATGGTCTGCTCCATTTTATTTTCCACCATTTTACAACATTAGTTTTTATTCCAGCTAAATAAATTCACATATAGGATCTAGTTAAAATATAAGGGAACTGAGGTTATCAGGACGCTAATCAATGCTATAGAACAAAGAACCTCCATGAAAAGGCTAACATTTTGCAAGGCCATAGGCACGTATAAAAGTTCAGCTAATTACAGTGGAGAAGGAGAGGCCATAACCTTCCTCCCTCTACTTATGACACTGTCATATCAAAATAAGCTGGTGATTTTTGTTCTAGTAGACCAATAGCTTGGGTAGCTAATTCATATTACAAAGTTGTTAAACAATTATTTTTATCTTTACATTAAATAATTGTCTAAAATTTATTTTGGGATCCTACAGTAAAAACTACTTAAGACCTAAATAATGTCTTACCTCACTAATAGCCACTTGCATGTTGGAAGCTTCATTGTAGAATTCTCCACGAATGTATATGTATGCAGCTTTGGCCCCCATCGCCCTTCCAGCAACGAGACAACTCTCCACAAGCTTGTGAGGATCGTGCCTCATGATCTCTCGGTCCTTACAGTAAAAACTACTTTAAGACCTAAATAATGTCTTACCTCACTAATAGCCACTTGCATGTTGGAAGCTTCATTGTAGAACTCTCCACGAATGTATATGTATGCAGCTTTGGCCCCCATCGCCCTTCCAGCAACGAGACAACCCTCCACAAGCTTGTGAGGATCGTGCCGCATGATCTCTCTGTCCTTACAGGTCCCAGGCTCACCTTCATCTGCATTCACCACTAAGTACTTGGGCCTGAACATATTGCCAATTAAGTAATACCTGACATAACACTTTGTATGCTGAGAGTAGAGGAATATGACACAAAAGGATGAATGTTTATGAAATAAGGATAATGGACCTGTATCATGGACTGATAAAATAAGTAGTAATAATTTCTGAATTACCTATACAAAATTAATATAGGTAAAGCATATTTATAATGAGCACTATATTAAATGAAATTAACCATCAAATATCAATATTAGTAGTTTGGATCAATATTACTAGTTATAAAAAACCTCTAGATTAATGATCTAATATCTAGAATATGCGTGTAATGCTACTAGTAATGATTTAAGAGTTTCTAGAGCTTTGCATGATTATACCACTAAGAGTTTCTAAATAATAGTATAATTACATCAACATTTAGTTACACCATCTAAAAAACAATTAACTATAATTTTGCCTTTATAACTTAGAATAAACTTGCCTTTGTTCAGTGGTAGTAATGTCTATTATTTAACTTGTTATATGGGTAATTATAATTTTTAAGTCCGGTTAAATTTGTAACATTCAGTTTAATTTCAGCCAAACTAATTTATGAAATTGTTGCTCCAGGTTTTAGAGTATCAATTTTAATGCTTTAGGGATAAAAAATTGTTTTTAAGACATTTCACCAACATATTAGAAGGCTGTAATCTTCCATTCAAACTGTTGCATGTCTCGGTAGATGCTTCAGGTGAATTTAACCACTGACTGTTTGAATATGGTAAAATAGTGAAAACTTGAAATCTTAAACTAGTTACAATTTTTGATTGCAGACTCATAAGAAAAAATATGTTATCTTAAGGTAAACTTTTAATAGTATTTTTCCAAAATATTGGAAGGCCATAATCTAATCCTAACCCTATTCTGCATCAAATTCAACCAAACCATCCGCCCATAAACCTATATTGGTATTAGTCTACCCACCTACAAACAGTGGTATTGGTCCATCCACCCACCTACAAACAGTGGTACTGGCCTACCCACCCTATAAACCTACATTGATATTGTATCATGACCGCTGTATGTATATGGGTGGGTCAATACAACTATACGTGTAAGATAAAGGGGTGTGCAAGTAGCTCGAAATTCGAGTTTTTTTTAGTTTTCAAAAAACTCGAACGACATTTTAAAAACTCGAAGAAATCGAGTCAAGTTTTGCCATATCTTTGAGTGTAAAATGCTATAATCAGGATAAAAGTCCCATTTGTATAATAGATTGTAAAGATAATCATTTTATGTAGGCAACTGTATTTAAAATATGATCATAATATCATATTCATAATATGTTCTCGCAATTTATTCAGATTCGTGATTCACGCACAAAAGTCTCGATCGTACTGCCATGGCGATTACAGCGAAAAGTATTCTCGTTACTTAAAGAAGGCACGACCAAACAAGCTGTTCCACATAGCCGTCACTAGTTATTCATACAAAATGTGATAACTGATCACAAGGAATCAGTTATTAAACCATTTCAAAACTTTGTTACATAACTTTTACCAACATTTGAAACTAACAGTTGTTCTGGTTATTAACAGTTGAAATTAAAATTTGCATTTATTTCAGGACTATACTTTAAAAGTTTATGACTAAAACTATTGTAAGACTGACAATTTCGGACAGATTTAATTGAATTGCGTTCAATCTGTAACTTAAACATGGAACGTAGACTATTAAAATTGGAAAGCTTGAGATAGAATGCCGGCATTGAGTTTAGTTCCGGCACCGTGACTAATAAAATAATGAAATAACGATTAATGTAGCTACTACCAGTACATCACCGACTCGATGAGTCTCAATATAAAATGTACTGCTAGAGGTGGATTCGATTTGTATCCATTTTGTTTTGAGTTTTTGTTGACGTTTACACTAGAGATGGGAATTACAGTTACTTTTTCGATAACCTGTTACTTAATTCTATTATGTTTTGATAGCGTGTTATAATAATGTGTTATTTTTGTAACCTTTTACTCTCGACCAGTTGACGATCCAGTCAGTTATTCTGTTTCTGTTATGGCCTGATGATACTTAACGGCTCAAAGCTTCGTTATGGCTGGTCTAGATAACGTTCCAAGTTACCAAAGGTTATGATCAAGTAAGTTTATTACGTTTGGTATGTGGTTGAAGTTATGCCTTCCTTATGTTACATTACAATGTCGATAATGAGGTATGGTCATTGGGCTTTGCTTGCCCATTACAGAGATACTGCTCAAAGATCGTTCTGTTATCGATAATTTAACTGTAAACTGCAAGAGTCTTAAGTTCCATTCGTTGTTCAGTTGCAGTTCCGCTTACTTCTCAGCGTGCTATATTTACTCTCCATTACCACCATGTGTTACAGTTATATAAAGTTCGTTATAACCTTATCATGCATCGTGACTGAAAGTTACAAATTACAAAAATAAAAGGGTATTTCGTGTAACCTGTTAAATTTATAACAGGTTTCGTTAAAAACCTATTATAGATTAACGTTTCGTTAACTAACGCCCATCTCTTGACGACTCAACTTGGTACATGGAACGACAGACGTACAAGTAGTACGATGAAAACCAAAACAAGGTTAATCTTGATCAGTCGGCGGCAGTTGTTATCGCTAACTAGTTAGTATTATATTGACATTAATTATTTTGTTTCTGTTAATGAAAACAAAACATTGTAGTTAATGGTGAAATTGAGGTTAGCTGAAAATAACATATTATTGTGTGTTTTAATTTTTGAAAATTAAGGGTTAATGCTAGACTCGAAAAAACTCAAACTCGAAATTATGACTAAAAAATCGACTAGACTCGAATCCTAAAATTGCTACTCGCTAGTGTGGTGGGATCATACCACTGTATATATAGGGACAGGTGGGTGGGTATGTGTGTGTCAACAATAGTTCTACAATCTGCATCATGTTGGCGTGTAGTGTGGTATTGGCATAGTGACGTTATCTGATTGTGAGTGTATCGAATTGTTAAATGTTGAACTATCAAGAGTCAACTGTAGTTTGTCTTTATTTGTTCAGAGTTCAATTGTCTGTTTGCGTTTTTATTACAAAAAAAAAAAAAAAAAAAAAAAAAAAAAAAAAATATATATAGTGGTTGTGAGTACAAGAAAAAGACCTCAATTTTGTAGTACCATATTCATCTTACCGTCCATCAGAAGGTTTATTCATAAAACTCCATTTCATCCCGGAAGGGAAACCAGCCCCACCACGACCTCGAAGACCAGATGTTTTCACTTCATCTGAAAATGAAAGTGATGAAGTATAATACTAATTGTACACAATTAAATTTAACTAAACCGTTGTGTAATAGTTTTTTCATATTTGGTTTTGATCAGTAAAATTTGAGTGGAATTATATGCTTAATTCAATTTACAGAAATTCTTAATTTTAGTTCAATGGATAAACAAACTATAGTTAGACATTTCTGATTTGAATAAATGATTTTCAAGAATTCATTTGTTCTTTAAAATCATTTATTAAAATCGGAAATATCCAACTATAGTTTGGTTATCCGATGAACTAAAATTAAGAATTTCTGTAGATTGTTGATTTAAAAAATATGAAATTAAACTACATGGATTAATTTAAAAGTTCATTTTTTTTAAATTATTGAATGTATCTTAGGGTTTAGAAATAGGCCTAATAACCTTTCATACAAATCTTAAACCATTAAATTCCTTACTTTTTCAGCAGTTACAGTTAGACAATTCCTCCAGATTAAAAACATAATTGGCAGTGGTTTACTACATGTTCCATAAAATGAGACTCCAATCGATAATCAATCTATTGTTGAACATTAGCTTCATTTCAATAATTTATATCTGTTTAGTAAAAATTAAAATTGGATCAGTGAAACCCATTCTTTCAAATGATGATTCGACCTAAGTTACCAGCAGATTTTATTAATCAGAAATTAAATATCAATTCTGCCCATCAAATAACTCCCATGATAATAGTCAGTTGGTACTATCAAGAAATTTTTTATTCGTAATTCTAAAGCTTGCTTAGTGGTTTATTCAATCTTGACTAAGGTTTGGGAGGCAATATTGCAACTTATGTAAGCCAGGTGTGGACATGATTTTATCAAATTCTCCCAAGATTTGTCTCGGTGTCTTACCTCAGGAGTCTATGTAGCTCAGCACTAGGAGCAAAGGCAGAGGAGTTCTTAGGATTTTGTTTAGCTAGACATTTACCTGTTGTATGTTAAGTAATACACATCTTATGTGGAATGTTCAAAAAACATAGCTGAGGTACACAAAACTTGTCTGCTGGCTTTTCAAAAAAAATTTTGAAAATTTGTAGGTCGATACGCTAGCTTAAACATCTGTTCAACCATTGTTCATCTGCTTTGCAGCGTATAAAATTCCCAATCGTGCCAAATACAGTAAATAGTTTTAGCGCAAGTAGCAGTAAAGATGCAATATATTTGGCGGGGATGACTCACGGTTTCTACTGTGTGTGTAGTTGATGGATCATCGTCTCCGCTTCACCCCCCCCCCCCCACCCACCCGTCCCTCCAGTGTCAGTACAGTAATACCAACCACGCTGCCAACCTACACACTGAAAGCGCCTGCTTAGTGTTCTGCCCTTGCCTGTCGCGTTAATTGTCTTGTTTTTTAGTTGCTTTCTTTTAAAGTGTATTACGATGAGTGGTACTAGCTCTAGATCTGGTGAGAAGAGAAAGGCCGGCACGTTGTTGTCTTTTTTTAAAAAGCTTAAGCCTGACCAGTGCGATTGCGATACTAGTGGAAGTGGTGATGCGTCAACTGTTGTTAATAATGAGCCGGAACCAACTGAACAGGAATCTGTGCCTTCATCAGCAGCAGTCCCAGTCCCAGACTTCAACGACATTGGATTAATTGTCAAAAACAAGGTATGTTCAAACCTCAATAAAGACTTACATTTACAATTTGAGTGTGTACTGTGCAAGCAAATTTGATTTTCCAATGTTGGGTTATTTTAGGACAATTTTTGTCATTGTTTACAGTTCAACCTTGCCGAAAACTTTGTTTCAAAAACATTGTACTGATAACTGATGTTAATCTAATCGCTGTACTTGGTGATATGTGATAAAATCTTACATTGTTAAAATATCAAATTTGCACACGTAATATACAGCAACAAATTAACCTGATATTGACCTTCTTTACTTAAGAACATTGCAATGTTGAATAAATAAATAATAAATAAACATTTATTACTTTACAAACATGGTTATCTTTAATAAAGCCGTTTTATAAACAAACATAACTTACTCCTCCCTTATTTGTGGACCGATTTCAACGTCTGAAGTGTCAAAAAAATCGTCTTATTTCGTAGTTGTGCAATAAGTTTTAGACTTTTAAAACTCTTACATGAAAGGTGTGAGAAGCTCTCAAATATCGAGTTTTTCTCATAAGATTAAGATGAGAAAATGTTCAAAACAATCTTAGGGTCAAAACAGCTGTCTATAAAAAGTAAACATAACATGCGACAAAAAACATACAGCGCATCGCGCTACACGGGTATTCCTAGTTAGTTTGAAAATTTGTATGCTTTTTATGCCTTTTTAGCTTTCCAAAGCCACTTTAAATTAATATTTTTATTCGTGTCCAGTGTTTAATTAATTTCTAGTTTTGACTATATATTCTTTCTATGTCATATGAAATACTCGAATAAGAGAAGATAAATTCTTAATCTTAAATACCGCTTTCTAGATGCTGCGCTAACTACAATGTTAAAGTGGTTATAGTTGACATCCAATTGTAAAGGATATGCATTTTATTTGCAGTTTAAAGGGACTTTAAAATTATTGAAAACATGAAACCGTGGTAAAGAAATAACATTTTAATGGTACATCAAAGCATATTATTATTATTATCATTTATTTTTATTTTAAAGAAATGTTGAAAAGTTATAACTTACGACTTTGTATAAAACAATAACTAAAACTAATGATGTTGTTTTACTTAAGTCTAAATTCCAATCGCCGTGGTGTCATCGCAAGATGGTCTAGAACTTCGTCTGACGATATTGGTATTTCCTTATGGACGTTCAGCATTGTCAGGCCATTCAATCGCTGCTGTCCTGTAGCGTTTCGCAGGTAGGTCTTGACTCTCCTAAGAGTTGAAAAGGTCCTCTCGCTGCTGCTGGTCGATACAGGGATCGTCACCAAGATTTTCAATAACGTATGTATGCAAGGAAATACTTCCTTGTTGCATGCAGTGAAATAAGCTAAGGCTTTTCTTGAGCCTAGTTTTAGGTCTTTGACCCTAGCGTGCCAGAGACAAAGCTCGCCAACAGCGGCACTTTCACTGGTTTCTAAGTCATGTTCATAAAACTTCACAAGCGCCTTTAATTGATCTTTATGAGTGTTGGTGATGGGCTCATTGCCAAGTGGCATCAGGCACATGAAGCTGCTTAGCAGTGTTTCGTGTTTTAAAAACCGCATCTGGGGTTCACTTATAAAATGGTCCAGAAAGGGAAGAAATATTGCAACCCTGAAGTACCCCTCTGTTGAAACTACCGACACATTACACCTCTGTGTTTGTCTGGTCGATAGTCTAGGCTTTTTAATCTCTATCTCTACGCCCACCATTTCAGCCATTTTCCCAACAGATTCGAAAATTGTTGAGAACTTTGATTCAGCATCATTTCTCAGTTCCAGAATTTTTTCCTTTAAACTGTTGACCATGTTGATGGCAGCTAACAAATCAACATCCTCAAGTTGTAGGGCTCGACATAAGGGCAAGCTCAACGCAAATATGACTGCCAACACCCTTAAACTGACGAGAAACGATGAACCCTTTACGGCGCAGAGAAGTTGAGCTGCCATTGACGATGTGTCAGCATCTGCCCATGTTGAAATTTCTTCTAATGCGTCATTGATGGCAGGCAACAGTTCTTCCAGGACAAGTATTGAGTCATGACGCTCTACCCAACGTGTAGGGCACATTTGTTTCAGCCTAGTTGCTTTAGAGTCAGGACATTTTTCCTCGATTGCCCTTCTGAGAACTTCAGCTCTTTTAGGAGTGTTGAAAAAGTTGTACAGCTTAGTTGCCGTCCCACAACAATTCCTTATATCTGCTACTGAACATGAACTGCTTATAGCCAGGTTTAAACTGTGAGAAGCACAATGTACATACACGGCTGATTTATGTGTTTCCTGCACACTTGCCTGTGCTCCGTTAAACTTCCCACTCATCGACGAAGCACCATCGTAGCCTTGGCCCCGTAAATACTGGGTTTGTACTCCAAACTGCTCAAGCGATTGTAAAATAGCCGTAGCCAACCCCTTTCCGGTTACATCATAAACAGGTACGAACTGCAAAAAGTCTTCTCTGATTTTATTATCGTAGATATATCGTACCCCCACTGATAATTGTTCCACGGTTGCAACGCCCGTTGTTTCATCAGCAAGGACAGTGAAGCACTTCGCAGAATTTACCATACCTACTAATTTTCTTAAGATAATGTCATTACAGGCATTGATGATTTCGTTTTGAGTTTTGGGAGCTAAGTAAAGAGCGTTTTTAGCTCCAGTCTCTAAATGATTCTTAAGGTACGTGTCCCCAGAATTAGCTCTGAATCGCAAAAGTGTGCGAAAATTTCCTTCATTTTGTTCAGGATCTTCTCCTAAATTAAGATCTCCATGGTCTCTGTGGGCTCGGAGAGCTATGCCCTGCCGACCACAAAACATGACTGTTTCAATGATCGGTAGAACTGCTCTTCTGTTCTCCAATATTTGTTGTTGTAGGGCAGTGTTTTGTTGTTTTTCGACTGATGGCTGGTCCCCTTTTTCTACTGCAACCCAGGCTTCTGACTTAAGCATGTTACTTTTATGGTAACTAGTCTCGCCATGCTTATCGAATTGCTCTACGGCATCTTTCCATTTATTAAACGGTTTTTTAACCAAATTCCCCATGGTCTGCGAACCCCTACCACCCCCGATAGATGAAAACACCGAGCAGTATCTGCAGAAAGCACCATCCTCCAACTTTGAATAGAGTAGCCAAGTCCACCTTGACAGCCATTGGTATTTGAACTTTAAATTTCGTTTTCCTGATGGTGGAAAGTTGAAGTTCGGTTCCGGCATCCAGGGGTTTTCCATGATGATTTTTCTTTCTGTATCTCCAATCTGCAACAAAAATAAGACATTTGTTGCAGATTGAGACTTTTAAAGTTTACAGTTATAAAATTATTAACTAACTAGGAATACCCGTGTAGCACGATGCGCTGTATGTTTTTTGTCGCATGTTATGTTTACTTTTTATAGACAGCTGTTTTGACCCTAAGATTGTTTTGAACATTTTCTCATCTTAATCTTATGAGAAAAACTCGATATTTGAGAGCTTCTCACACCTTTCATGTAAGAGTTTTAAAAGTCTAAAACTTATTGCACAACTACGAAATAAGACGATTTTTTTGACACTTCAGACGTTGAAATCGGTCCACAAATAAGGGAGGAGTAAGTCATGTTTGTTTATAAAACGGCTTTATTAAAGATAACCATGTTTGTAAAGTAATAAATGTTTATTTATTATTTATTTATTCAACATTGCAATGTTCTTAAGTAAAGAAGGTCAATATCAGGTTAATTTGTTGCTGTATATTACGTGTGCAAATTTGATATTTTAACAATGTAAGATTTTATCACATATCACCAAGTACAGCGATTAGATTAACATCAGTTATCAGTACAATGTTTTTGAAACAAAGTTTTCGGCAAGGTTGAACTGTAAACAATGACAAAAATTGTCCTAAAATAACCCAACATTGGAAAATCAAATTTGCTTGCATAGTACACACTCAAATTGTAAATGTAAGTCTTTATTGAGGTTTGAACATACCTTGTTTTTGACAATTAATCCAATGTCGTTGAAGTCTGGGACTGGGACTGCTGCTGATGAAGGCACAGATTCCTGTTCAGTTGGTTCCGGCTCATTATTAACAACAGTTGACGCATCACCACTTCCACTAGTATCGCAATCGCACTGGTCAGGCTTAAGCTTTTTAAAAAAAGACAACAACGTGCCGGCCTTCCTCTTCTCACCAGATCTAGAGCTAGTACCACTCATCGTAATACACTTTAAAAGAAAGCAACTAAAAAACAAGACAATTAACGCGACAGGCAAGGGCAGAACACTAAGCAGGCGCTTTCAGTGTGTAGGTTGGCAGCGTGGTTGGTATTACTGTACTGACACTGGAGGGAGGGGTGGGTGGGGGGGGGGTGAAGCGGAGACGATGATCCATCAACTACACACACAGTAGAAACCGTGAGTCATCCCCGCCAAATATATTGCATCTTTACTGCTACTTGCGCTAAAACTATTTACTGTATTTGGCACGATTGGGAATTTTATACGCTGCAAAGCAGGTGAACAATGGTTGAACAGATGTTTAAGCTAGCGTATCGACCTACATGCATTTCACAAATGCACTTTCAACTATTACTTTTTTCGATGGGGGGGGTTACAACCCCCAAAACCCCCCCCTCGTTACGCCCCTGCATAAAACAGTCTGAAGACAATCTATTCCAAGATCTCACTCTCACGCTCATGCTCTCTCTCTCTCATGCTCTCACGCTCACTCGCTCTCTCCCTCCCTTTGATTTTGGTTTGAGAAGTGGGTTCATCATTCTCTAATGACATATAATACAAAAGACAGGGCACTTTTATGATCACTTGAAAAACATCTACTCAAACATAATTTATATTTTTTCTTATGTATAATTACTGTTATATATTTAATTTATTTTCTGATTTTGCTACTATTTGAAATTTCTACTTAAAATATCTGCTATGGCAATTGCATTAATAATATTAACAAAATATATATGACTTTTAAAAACAATTTAAAGTCTGCATTAGGCAGATGGTTTTAAATTCAAGGGATTGTAATGTTTTTTTAAACTGAATAAGTTTAAAGTTAGATTTTAATAAGGAAACAACTTGTCGTAATATTTCATTTATGACTTTATTAAACTTTCAATTTGAAAAACTTACTGATAATGTAGTCGGGACCTCTAAGTAGGATTTCCTTGGTCTTGTACCAATCCCCTCGTTTGAGAGCTCCTTTGAGCCTCCAGTCATGACGTCCATACAGGTTTGTGAATATTCTGTCAGCATCGCTCAGAGGACCAAATTTGGTCTAAAAGAAAACGAAACTATAACATAAATCATGACTTAATTATAGCTACCACAATAACACTTTGAAATTGTAAAATTATAAATATAATAACCGAGTTTAAAATTTAAAAAATAAATACCTAACTAAAACTGTAAACATGAAAATAAATAAAGCTATTGTCAAACAACAATAAAATTGTCAATTAATTAAATTATCAATGAATCCACCATGTTGATATACAGTCACGTTTTGGATATAATTTAATACTAAACTCAATATTTGAAAGTGCTAAATCTAAAAATTAATACAAAATAAAATAAATAGACATAAACTTATAGAAACATGTCCCTTCATTGGCCGATTTAAAGTATTAGTTTTTACAAATTACCATCTATATTTTTTACTATAAAATTATACAGAAATGACAATACAATATGTCTTTCAGTAATACTGTATGTTCAATATGTCTTTCAGTAATATTGTATATTCAACCAGTAACTGTTGAAAATTATAAATTTGTCACTTTACATGCACTTTTTTGCAAGTAGGCCTACCCAAGCAATGACTTTTCAATGAAATGAAGATAGTTTTGGGGTCTGAAGAGTGAAATAAAATAATGTACCGGTATCAAAATATGTTTCATTATTTACCTTCAGTGAAAATAAAACAACAAAATTAAACTGACTGACAAATTTAAGTGTTGTTTGGCTAGTGCAAAGAACAATAAGTTACCGCAGATTTGCTCCATTTATTCTGTACATAAAATATATTTTTCCTATTTTTATTGGTAGGCCCTACACATATTGAATTTTCTTCTTTGAAGAGCATTATACAGCTAAATATTTTACTACATGAGAGGTTGCACAAACAACATATACCATTTTGCCATTGGGAACACTGTCAATTGTCATTATACTTACTTATTATTCTTAGATATGATACGCCGACATAACGTTGAGCGTATTTTAAGCCAAATATAAATGATTACATGAGTGTATGATGAATGTAGATGCTCTTTGAAGTCTGTTTACTAACTAATTGATTGTTCCTCAAAAAGGTTCACTTATTAATAGCCCAATAGCCAGAGCAACTAAGAGACCTACAACTTTATGTGGAGTCGGAACCACAAAGTATTGGTTTGATTTTAAGGTAATTGACACGCCTGATACTCAGTTCTCTTCCCTACACAACATTTGCACAATAATTACCACCCAACATGGACACCCCAGACTAGTGTGTCCACGTCGATGGCAACTATTGATCAGAAACCATGTTGGTATTAAGAGGACCGAGTATATAAACTATCGCCTACAATCTCCACAACACTGTGTGTTGTGTCACTAAGTAGCTGGGTTACAGCACTGTGCCACTAGCCTACGGTGTCATGCCTGCTCCCTTAAGTTATGGAGTGTATGGGTGGGCGCTGAGCTTCCCCTAAGGGTCTGTCACCACATTTCATGTTTAAAGAATAGAAGTGTTTCTACTAAAAGTCAAACATGATCTAATACGCAAACTCAAACATAGTCTAGTAGTGATGTTAACCGCCGCTCTCTTTCTTTTATACAAGTTTGGATGATCTCCAAAGAGTCAAATAAAATTTGTTACCTGCCACAAAATAAATTGCAATGCATAATGACAAGGATTTGGAAACACTGGTGCTGCCACACAAATTAATGTCTATAGTATCTACCTTTTACATCATTAAAATACCAAATAATAAATTACTATAATTTAATAAAAAATTTTACTAGCAAAAGAACTATTAATAACACAGTATCTATTTCTCTTTGCTTGCCTTTGTTTACCTTAGTCTGAGTTGGAGGAGCATCAGCCAAATGTCTTGCTTGGGTTAGAGAAGGAATGCTGATACTTCCTGCAAAATACATATAAACATGTCATACATGGAGATTAAAAATATATCTAAAATTATTAATGAATACACTTGCTATGTCAATAAAATTAGACTTAAATTATTGGAATATGTTGTACTATCAACTGTTACCATGCTCCTTATCAAATTTTGTTTAGTGGTTGATTCTATCAGTTACAACCAAAAAATTATAAAAACCTTGATGTTTTTAGCATGTCTAGAATATGGATGGATGAAATCAGAAAATCTTCACTAATCTAGTATGGTCCAATCTTTTACTTGCATATGGGTGTCTACCGTTATTCTTCAGGTGCACATGCAGTAAAATATTCCATAAAATGAAATAAAATCAGAATAATTCTCTCAACCTATTTTTATTTATGTCAACGACTATCTTTGATTTCTGTCAGTGTGTTAAGCACATTATTGTGAGCACTTACGATCTACAGCACATAATTGCAGCAACCTTGTCACACTGAACGTCGCTCTGTCCTGTCTTCTTGTTTGCTTAAGTGTGTGATTTTTTTCTTTTACGAAATCAATCACACTACAGGCAAATGAACGTATGTTTATACAATTAAATATAGTACTAATCTGTTTGATACATAACTGTAGATAGACACGTCAACTATTTAGTACATTCTACTAAAAATTACCAGTTTGGTAGTCAAGCTAAACCTAGCCTGGTCTAGTGAAAGTTAAAACTAGCCTGTTTTAACCCTAGCAGTGGCAAAGTCGTCATTGACGACTCATTTTGGGCCCGTGTGTAGTGGCAGCGTCGTATTTCACGACTCATTTACCGCGGCGCGATAATTACGTAATTACGCAAACACGAGGCTAATAATTCAGATTAATAAAATACCGTTACATTCAGCAGATTCCGTAGTTTATTTTTATTTAGTTCACTTTATATATATCACTTTTCTGGATTTATATATAGCTGAATTTTTGGATTTTGTGATTTTTACCTGTAAAAACCGTGTTTTCAATAAAACTTTTTCATCGTTCAGACTACATAACTTCTACCATTGTACAGGTAAGTTCAAATAAAAGTATTTTTATGTTATTCAGCATTTTATTCTGAATAAAACTATATATATACATAGTATTTTGATGAAGAAATATTAGTAGATATTTTTACATACAGGCGTGCACGAACAGTACAACAAATTGAATTGTGTAAACTTTTATTGTTATTTTATCATACATTTTTTTTTGAGATAAATTATATTCAGTTTATATTTTCTTTTTCAGCATAAAATTCTGCACATTTTGTATATCTTGGATTATGAGATTGTCTATTGGTTGTATGTACTATATGTCCAGTCACAAGAAAAATAGTTTTTAGAAAAAAAAATACAATTCAGACAAAAAAAAATATTTTTTCCAAATATAAATTTTTAAAATTGTTTTTGCATAATAGAGAATTAAATTCTGAGCAAAATAATGTATCACTCATTATTATTTGACAAATTCCTGATTATATAGCATTTTTTTTTAAATTAGCTAGCACAAACAGCCAAAAAGGCCTGCCATTCAAGGCCAAAATGCCCGCCACTGCTAGGGTTAAAATCATTTAAAACCCATCTTTTTTAGAGGCAAGATAGTGCAATAATATATCACTGAAAATATGGATTAATTTGTTGAACCAGAATAAAAAAAAAACTTGTTAATTCACGGGGTCCAGTCTAAATTAAGATTAGGCCTAGGCCTATTCAAGGTCATAATTGAGTATTACAATCAAAACAATCTTTCCATAGAATATATTTTAAATAGAAAAATAAAAACACAAATCAAATTACAACTTCAAAAGGGATTTTTCGAAACTGATAGTATTCTCTGTAAAAATACTATACAATTTGAAAATTAAATCAACCTTGGATGGCAATAATTACATAACACTATAATAATAGATGTATTAATAATGGTTAGAGAAAATTACTATATAGATGAATTGTTCAAACAAAGTAGAAGTAGACTAATATGAATTATTTATATAAATTATCTTACCTAAGCTGTTTTTCGACAGCGTAGAAACTCTAGATAACACAAATGATCCAGCCATTTTGAAATCCTCCTCCGATGCAAGCAAAGAAGTCAGACGACAACTTCAACTAGCAGACGCTGAGAAACTATTTTCATAATCAGCTGTTGATTTAAGACCTTTGAAATTCTTTTACTGCCACAAAACACGTAGAGTATAAATTACTATACAAACTTAGAATATACTTGAAAACATATATTATATGTATGACTATAGAATATAATTTAAATTCTAACTCTGGGAGAGAGTTAGGTGGAAACTACTGGAATTACCATTTCAGTAGTTTACCTACACGCTTACAATACAACATTTTATTTTTGCCCTTGGTGCGTTGTAACCAAATGAACACGTTTCTGCACATTAAAAATTACATCGCTAATTGAAATTGGTCAGTAAAAGTATCAATCATTCAGGAGGATTGGAAAGGAACGTGGACAAGTTCAATGATATTTAGCTTAGACTTTTAAGCCGTGCATTCATATCAAAAGTTCAAATTTGTACACATTCCTGCTATTAAACCTTGCGTTTGTTTATATTTTTACAGCTCAGAAAACTGAGGCTATAAAACTCAAAGAATTTTATGTGTAAGGCAGTTTATAAATAACGTTCCTAAGTAAAACACCCTGTTTGATTTTTCCAATTAAGGGCCTATTTCAACTGGCCTTAAAAATTTAAACCCATTTAAATATCTGAAATTTTTATAATTTATATGTAAGAATCTAAAAACCTCCGAATAGCTGATATTTTGTAAATTATTGATAAAAGTAACACTTTAAATTAATTTAATACTTAGATTCATTTTAATACAACTGAGACTATGCGACAATACTGCGGGATTAGCGGAAGCTACCTGAAGGCGCTTCTTTGGGTTTTTTTACGTTTAAGAGTTTAAAATAACATATTTCGTAATTTCAATGTGTAAATAATTTAACTTAAACTTTAAATGCGGTTCATTTTCTTTTTAAAAATATCACAGGGTGTTCGCGTGCTCATGTACTCGTTATGGAGTAGCCGCCACTGGTTCAAGCCTGTAACCAGTTCAACTGGTTCAGGGCGTGTAACCAATATTTTAAAGAGTTTTATATTATTTCGTTACACTACTATCGTTCTAGTAATTTCAAAAATAATAAAAATACATTTTGCTATTTTCTAGAATTTTTTAAAGTAGTAGGGGAAAATACCTTAGTGTAATGGTTGTAATATTATTATTTCTATCAAATCCGGGTTCTCTCAGTTCTGTTTGGGACTGAACAGTTATTTCTTTTTTTTGCCACACTCTAATGCTATTTAGTGATTAAAACCAAAATTCAAATTAAAATGTACCTTATATTAATCTTATGTTGAAGCAAGTGAGTAGTTCAGATATTTTAAAGATATACACCAAAACACCAATTGAAAAACATTTATGGATGCTATCCATTATATTGTATCCTTTAACTTAACGATTATGGAATTAAAGCATAAAGCACATTTCAAATTATTACATAACGTTTATTTTAATTTTTAAAATTGGCACATCGTTCAAAGCAAAACATAAATGATTAGAAATGCTACTAATGTTTTATTTAAATACATAAATAGGCTGAAATGTTGTTTTCACTAATTAAATAATCTTGGTTTACAAATTTGGCTAAAACTCCAAAACTACAAGGTCTGAGAAAAATATCTATATTTATAGGAAATACAGTATATAATTAAAAAAGTTAGCAAACAGCAGTTAGTTGTTAAAATTATGTTACATTATAAATTAGTATTGCAGTTAATTGTTAAAATAAATAACATCATTTGAGGAGGCAAAGTACAGACGACATCAAAAGCCTCTAAAAAGCAGAGTTAAAAAGACATGAATGAATTACAAGCCAGAATAACACAACTTGAAGACAAAAACTATAGTTTACAGACAAAATATGACATATTGAACGAAGAAACTAAAAACATGATAAGTACGATAAGAGGTTTTGAAGTAGATATAAAATCAAAAAATAATCAAATCGCGGAAATGGAAGAAGACCTTACTAAACAATACCAAAAACTTGAAGAACTAAGATACTCAAATAAAACAGAATATGCTAACTTATTGGAGTACCATAGAAAATACCCAAAAGACAACTTTAAGTGCTTATCGGAACGTCTACTAGAGGAAGTTCATATTCGTGACAGAGAAATAAAAATGTTTAAAAATAAAAGTGAAAGCCAACTAAAAGTTATAAAAGAATTGCGAAACGTACACCCTGACACAACTCACATTCCTCCCAAACACGCCACTTCAGTCACAACTTCACTCCCTTTACACAATAGTTTCGATATTCTCCACAACCTTAATCCCGAAGAAACAGAATTTCAAACAGTCTCCAATCATAGAAAGTCAAAAACAAAACAAAATAAAAAACACAACCAAGCCACTTTCATACCCAAATATCCCAAACAAAAAACAGCTTCAAAAACTACAGACAAAAATAATTCTGAGGTAAACATTCCATTCTTCAATGTATCTGTGATCGGTGACAGCCATGCTCGACATATCGCTACACTGATGACTGAGAGGACATCGAACAAGACCAACATCACCGGTATTTGTAAGCCCGGAGCGGGACTTCTTAAAATCACGCCTTCATCCACAACACCAACTAATCCCGAGGCTAACTGTATGGTGCTGCTTGCCGGAACCAATGACGTGTCTGCTGGAAGACAACACATCATATTTGACAACTTGGGGGAAATTGTTAACAGTTGTAGGCAGACCTCTAGAGTTTTGGTGTGCTCGCTGCCAACTAGATACGATCTGCCACTTACAAGCCCCATTCACAGGATAGTCTCTCAAGTGAACAATTACATCGAGGACCTATGTAGTCACCACGAAGGCGTTGAGTGGCTGGATTTAAGTTGCATTTCCCGGAGATACTTCACCACCCATGGACTACACTTGAGAGCGAGCGGAAAGCGCCTTCTGGCTGGTCTTATAGTGAAGAAACTGAGCTGCTGGCAAGGATCACTACAACATGACTCCAAGGATGGGAGGGCATCAACCATCCCCACTAAGCCAATCGTGATACCTTCAGGCCCAACTACACTGCCCTACGAGACCTTCGCGGAAGCCGTAAAGCAGGGCCATCCAAACGGATGCATTCCGAAGGGACATTCTGATGTGGAACTTGTCTGGGCTGAAAGAGAACAGAGCCATTTTTTAGAGATACCTCCTCAAACCTCCAGACTAAATTAAGTAATTCCGGTCTCACTCCTCGGAAATGCCATATTACAAAAAGAACAATAAATAAACAACACATTTTTTTACTTCATCAAAATTCACAAATTGCTACTAATAAAATAGATGAGCTCTCATTGTTATGTGAAGAGCTAAATCCCGATGTATTGTTAATAACTGAGCACGGTTTTAGCATCAACAATATAAACCATTTTAAAATTCAAAATTATAATTTAGCAAATTTCTATTGCAGAGACATCCATCGTGGTGGTGGAACTGCAATACACGTAAAAAAAGAACTTAAATTCATTCCAGTGGTAGTCGGAGAATCTATAGAAAGAGACATTGAAATTACTGGTATAAAAATACAGAACAACAGATTTCAATTTACAATAATTGGGATATATAGATCTCCAAATGGAAATATAGACACCTTTTTACAAAAATTCGAAAATTGTCTCAGATATTTATCAAAAAGAAATTCAAAATTCATATTTATGGGGGATTTTAACATTGATGCTCTCGATGTTAATAATCCCACTTCTAAACGTATGGCCGACCTTTTACAGTCTTTCGGACTGAAATGGTCTATTACCTCTCCCACGAGAGTTACGGCCATTTCACAAACGGCTATAGACAACATTATAACAAACGTGCATGAAGTAGATGTCAGTGTGGTCAACACAGCTATCTCAAACCATTACGGTCAACAGGCCATTATCAGTGATTGTTATCTGGCATGAGATCCCGTAACTAAACAAACATTTAGAGACACTAATCCCAAAAACCTAGCTCATTTAGACGTTTCACTAAAAAGAGAGAGTTGGAATTGTATCAATGTTATTGATCCCATTACGTTACAATTTCAAAATTTTGAAAATTGCTTGAATTTTCATTTTGATGTAAATTGCCCAGTAAAGACACTGAAACCAGCACCAAAGAAAACGGGATGCAAATGGATCACAAAAGGTATCCTAACATCAAGGGAAAAGATGAAATTTCTCACCAAAATATCTAAATACACTACAAATTTGAATTTCAAAATTTTTTTCCAAAATTATGAGAAAATTTACAAAAAAGTCATTAGAGCGGCTAAAGCTTATGATGTAAATAAAGCAATAGCCACATCGAAAAATGTAGCAAAAACTGCCTGGGCTATCATAAACAATAGTGTTGCAAAAAAAAACAAACCAATTCAACTTCAAATTAGCGGAGAACAAGTCTGTGATGAGCGCAGGATTGCGGAGGAATTTAACGCCTTCTTCGCATCAGTAGGTACTGATCTAGGACTTCGTCCTCGGAGAGTCCAGAATCCTCGCTTATCAAGACTGAGTCCATTAGCTTCTTTGGCATTGGCTCCAGTCACGGAACATGAGATTGAGAAGGTTATCAATGAGCTTGCACCCAAGAAGTCGAATGACGTGAATTACGTATCGACATGGCTTTTAAAAAAATGCTCCCACCATATTCTAACGCCCTTGGAACATTTGATTAACCTTTCCTTCTCATCAGGCATTTTTCCTTCGTCTTTGAAAACTGCTAAAGTGACACCAATCTTTAAGAAAGGTGATTCTTCCAGCATTAAAAATTACCGACCAGTTTCAATTCTACCAATCATTAGTAAAATTTTTGAGAAGCTTTTCCTGTCCCGAATGCTTGGTTTCTTAGAAAAACATAGTCTTCTCTCGAAAGACCAATTTGGTTTTAGAAAAGGTCTGTCAACAACTGACGCAGTCATACGATTAGTAGAAACGATTGTAGAAGGGCTGGAGAGTCGGAAAGCTACAATTAGTGTGTTTTTGGATCTCTCCAAGGCTTTTGACTGTGTTGACCACGACATTCTGCTTCAGAAACTACACACCTATGGGATCCGAGGAGTACCGCTTCAGTGGCTAGAATCCTATCTAACAAAAAGAACACAAATGGTTCAAATTTCCGAAGTACGATCTGGATATAGATGTCTAAGGTATGGAGTCCCACAGGGATCGATACTTAGCCCTCTCTTATTCCTGATATACGTCAACGAAATTGGTTCATCACTACTGCATGGGTCACTCGTGCAGTATGCTGATGACACGACTCTCTGCTTTAAAGAAATTACAAATCAGGAGCTTGAAATCCATGCATACATGGAACTGAACAACTGCATTCAAAAATTTCCAGAACTAAACCTTAACACTAATTCGACTAAGTCCAATTTCATGAAGTTCTGTTTACGGAAGTCAGATTCCGAAGGAAATTTGACAGTGGCAATAGATGAAAATGAAATTGAGGAGTTAAATTCAACTAAATTCCTCGGAATATACCTAGATCGGGGTTTGACTTGGAATATACATGTTGACAGTCTTTGCAAAAAGCTTTCATCAAGCATTTATGTTTTGAGAAACTTAGCAAAATTTTGCCCTAACCATATAATGATGACAGCTTATCATGGTTTAGTTTACAGTCATCTCTCATATGGTCTGGCTTTGTGGGGAGGCTGCTCTGCCACAAACCTGACCAGAATATTTAGAATTCAAAAAATGGCAGTTAGAATAATTAGCAAATTACATTATAGAGAGTCGTGTAGGCCAGTATTTAAACGGTTAAACCTGCTGACGTTGCCTTGCCTCTATATTTTAGAGACAGCAACATATTGTATGTTTAAAACTGCACTGACAAGAGGCAGAGATATTCACAATCATCATACTAGAAGCAGGGATATATACAGAATTGGAAATCTCAGGACGGTAGTCTACGAACACCTACCCTCACAGATTGGTGTTCGTATAATTAACAGACTACCAGAATGTATTAAAAATGCTACAACGCCCAAGGTGTTTAAGAACCGTCTCAAGAAATGTTTAGCCAAACTGGCATTTTATAATTTAGACGAGTTTTTTTCATATAATTGGGAAGCCACTGAATTTTAAAATTGATACTGGAGGACATTTTGGAGGTATAATTGGCGAATGAATGGGAATTTGGGTGCGTGAAAAAAAATGTATGTTTGAAAGTGTTATTGTGATTGAATGGATGGCAAATTTTATTTTATTTATTAATGACTATTGCGATACAATTTTGTCAATTGTTAACAAGATGCAATAAAAATATATTATTATTATTATTATTACATTATAAGTAAAAACAAATAATATGAACTGTAATCTTTAATTTTAATTTCTTCGTAAGACTCCGATCGTCAATATGAATTTCGAATGAACTTGATGAGTGTGTATGAGCAAATGTAGTCATTGTTACAAACTAAGGCCAACTATTCCTTAGAAAGTGTCATTAATTAATAGCCCAATGACAAATGAACAGCCGGTAGTTATCAGTTGATCCCTCTCAAAATTTGCTATGACTCCAATTGGGATCGAACTGAGAACCTTTAGCTTATGAAGCTGGGATCTAACCAACTACGCTACCGGCTATATTACTTAAAAAGAAATATATTAAAAATACAACAAATAAACTTCTAGATTGTTCAATTCTCACCTTATTCTCGTATATTGAAAAATGTCAAATTCTTAATTTGGATACAGTTGGACTAGTGATTAATATCGACACTCACTCCACTTCATACTCATAATAAATCTCATATCTAAACTCTAAACACTCACTTTTCTAGCTTTTTTGGCTGCAAAATCTTCAATCAAATCGTTAAAGTCTTAGGCTTGAAAAAGCTCAGCATTTGCATCAAAACTAGCCAAAGTTGAATCTAGAATATGTCACAAGTCGATTTCCTCAAGTAGTTCTTTATTCTTTTCAACACGCTGAATGATCTTTCTCCAGATGCTTTAGAAGTCATCATGCATAGAAGAATGTGCAAAGCTGTGTCCATATTTGGCAATAATGTTATTAACTGTCTTTCACAAATCAATTGCAGATACTCCAAAAGTAGATTCCCCGTAGGCTTGGTAATTTTGTTAAAGTGATGTTCTCTTTCTTCATGAAATATACCTTCAACAAATCATTTGAACTGTACACGCTTTTCTCTACAGTTACCATCTATGTCGGTTCGATACTTTATCGCCAAAATAGCTTTCCCCCTGATTTCTTAGTTGGAAATTTGCAATTGACGTTGAGTTGTTTAAAAATCCAAATTCTTCATTAAAATAAACTTAATGAAGAATAATACTGAAATAAACTTTGGACATTTTATTCAATTCTGAATACAGCCTGTAAGTTACAACGTTGAATGTAATAATCTTAAATTTTTTGCCATTAGAATCAAATTGGGGTTCGTGTTCTTTATATTCAACAGGGAGGGCTTTCCTTTAAGGGAGTCTTTTAATTTCGATGTCATGAAGTTTTTTCGTAGGAACCAAAGTTGTCTCTCAGACTCAAGACGTACTCCTTTAGAAATTTGTATATGTTACAAGTCACATTCACGTCTGCAGAGGCTGTAAATATCGTACTGTATACGTAATATCGTACTTTTACGCTCAGAGGCTGTAAAATATCGTACCTCATATTTGGTAAAGTAGCATTCTCTAACCTAACTTGTTCGTATAAAAAAATATAATTTATTTCATTTGCAGTAGCGGTAATCATTAATTTTAGAAAGTAAAAATTCAATAATTTTTGTTTTAAACAATTATTTTGTGCAAAATGCCACGGCCTAGTGGTAGATCCGGCACTCGTAACAATGGTCATTCTTCAAACTCAAAAGCATTATTTATGTGAAAATAGTTTGATACAAAACACAAACAAACTTGCCATTTGGCACTGCATATCTATGTTTATGTACTATGTTAGTTTTTTCAAATGAAAAAAATATATATTTAGCAAAAGTGATAGTTTCTGAGACATCGTACTTAAGAAGTGAAGCAAAACTCTAACCTTGATAAATGAAAATGATTATAGGCCTACTGTTTATAAAATGAAACATTTTCGATTTATAAGTATCTAGAAACAGTCTACTACATTCAGAATAACATGTAGTATCTAGACTAAATACGGGTCTGATGTTGGTATTCTACATGTGTTTTTCCGCTATTACCTTATCTGATCCAGTGATTCAAATTAATTAAGTTCTTACTGATTTAATTTTATGTATTGATTTATAACAAAAATCGTTTGTTTTAAACTTTATTTAGTAAATCGGTTTGGTACTGTACGTACATCAGTAATATTGGTCATTAACATTTATTTGATGAAATGTAGAAGAGGAAAGAGTGTTTAGCTTTCTAGTTTGTTATCTTATTTTGTATTTGTGCTGCACATTGGTATTAAACAGCCACATTTTGATATGGGTATGTGACAAAACACGAACTGTAATATAAGATAAATAATATATTTTCATTTGTTCATTATGTTTAATTGTTATAGTATACTGCACATTGTTTCATATATTATATTTGTTTTTGCAATTAATTTAGTTAATATAAAGTGTGAACTATTTTTCTTTTTATAAAAGAAATATATTTTTAAAGACGGTAAGCCTTTTTACAGTTGATAACCAATCTGGGGCGGACAAAATATTTCTGTGAAAAAAACTTTTCCATTTAATAGAATTGTAAATAAAGTAATTTAATATTTCAATCTGTCTATATCATCAATTTAAATAGTTTATATCTAATTATAAGTCGAGACATAAATTTATATATAGAATAAAATTTGAGCTTATGTACAAAATTATAAAATAGTATTAAAACATTGCATAAATAAAAAAAAAAAATAGTAATAAATATAAAAAAACATAAATAAAAAAAAATAAAATAGTATTATTGCATAAATGTGACAGAACATAAACCTGTTTACCTAATCCAATTCCGTCATATTGCATTGGATACTCTTTAAGCATTGTTTCTATATACCCTCTACATCTGTGCCAAGAAACTAAAAATAATCTTATTTTTATCATTTAGTATTTATTATATGTAGTATAAATTATCAGGTTTAACTAATTCAATAAATAATGGCTTAGTAAATAATAATAAAGCAGTGCAACAACAATTTATCAAGCACTTATACAACAGATTTCTAGTTTTCAACAAAGGAATTTATTGTAGTGTTCATTTAATACTATACATAATAAAGTTACAAATTATGTATAATAATTATACTATGCAATAATAAAATATTGCAACGCAGTAATATTTTGGATTAACGATCTCAACGCATTCAGAACATTGAGATCGTTCGTTACTATGTAAAATACAGAGATATATTTAGATAGGGAAGGATAGTACAATGTAATATTTATGTCTCACGTAAGTAGTATATTTTATAGTTCAGTCACAATCTAAATTGCGATGCACCATTAAGTTAACAAAACGCAATACAGTTGGAGTCCAGTACTTTACGTCTGTGACGTGACGGTATCGACCTGTCCCAGACCACGACCACCTGCTTCCATGTTTATTATTTACATGTTACCTCGACTTTCTTCCGCAGGAGGTTGTACTGCATTAAACATGGATAACTCCAAGTCACAAATGTGTTTACATTTCCCACTTCAGAAGGTCATATAATGTTTAAAGAACCAAACAAAGACCCCCATTGTGTTTACTATTTATTATAACCTTATTCATAACCTGAAGGCCATCGCGGAAAAAACAATCTATCTTGTAATAATTTTCACAAAAATACTTATCACGATACACTGATATATTATTTTTAATTAAGAGGGCTGTAAACCCCCGCGCTGAGAAGCGTAAAAACTGCTTTGCGTGGTCCAAGATACTGCCTTTATTTACTGTCGTAAATTTATAAATGAAATATGTATTTAAAGATAAAGACTTTTATGACTAGAATCACTTTTTAGAATTTTCGAATTCTTCTTTATTTTGATTTTAATAGGTAATTGAAAGTACCCAATATTCAAATGAGTGCCAAAATAAAATTAGAGCTGTTATCGAAATTTTAAAAAGTGATTATCGTCAGAAATGTATATTATTTCAATTTATTTTTGGTTTTATTTAGATCGACATCTTTAAAGGTTCGCAATATGGGACCGTGCGAACGCCTGCATGGCAATTTATTGCTAAAAACTGCGGTGATTCGTGAAACAGGTGGCGAAAACCCGAACTTTTTAGTCGCGGATGGATTTAACTACTTCATTCATAAAAATCGTTCTTCATTCAACCTTATATCGATGGATGCAATGTAGGTCTACGATTGTTATGAGTTTCACTGTACAGACTGCTTTGTTTAGTCAGAGTTAGTCGACTTACTTTTTCAATTGATTAATTTCGTCTAAGTTATATTAAAATGTGCGTTCCCATGTGGTCCCTGATATATATTACTGTATATCCATAAAGTAATGTATATGACTTTTATTCGTAATGACAGTGCACAATATTTACTATGGAATGATAAATAATCTACCAATAAGAATACAACATGTGTATGAAATATATATAAACTACATTTACGGATACGTACAATAAAGACATTAATTCAATAATTCCGGCTTGTTCAATGCAATAAGTGATTCTAAGTCACTATCTCTATTTTCATTCACCTTTACTTTATTTTATAAACATAAAAACAGTAATGTTAACTCGTTAGTATTAGTCTAGTTTAGTTCATTAATGTTGTGGTAGAAAAATTGCTAGGTAATTTATTTGTAATTATCTAAGAAGCTACTTTGAATCAAATAATTACCCTAAATGGTAACAATGACAGAAAAATATGACAGCCAGAGGGCGGAGCGGGGCGGCAATCATTTTGAGAACTTTGAAGTCATGGGGCGAAGTAGTGTGTGGGAACCATCGATGTATAAACAGTCATACATCGATGGTGGGAACTTCGTACCACTCCCGGTGTCTTCCGTTGAGTGGCCACATTGTCATTAACAAGATTCACTGGTCATGAGGGGTTGACTGTATGATCAGGAAATAACAAAATTACGAACTGTTAAAAATTCTTTCTTAATTAGCATAGTACGCGTTGGTAGATGAATTTAATACAAACTGAACAAATATTACCATAACATCCGTAGTCTACATATTGCACATATTTTAAAAAAAATTTAAGTATTATACTATATGAAGTTTGTATTGTGTGACATTCATTGTATTGACATTTTAAAACTATTATTACATTGCTCAAGTAAATTCAAGATGTTCTGCTCGGTTTGGTTTTGCATTAATTTAATGCATTTTCAATTACTTGAGTATCCACTGACTTAATTACCTCGTGATCAACTTGTAGGCAGCCACACTGATCAACTTGGGTAGTCATCGTAATGGACTTGGCTAGCACTCATGATCAACAGGCTAACACTAATGATCAACTCGGGTAGTACCCGTGATAGAATTGGGACAGCCACCGACATGGACTTAGCTAGCACTCATGATCAACAGGCTAACACTAATGATCAACTCGGGTAGTACCCGTGATAGACTTGGGACAGCCACCGACATGGACTTGGCTAGCACTCATGATCAACAGGCTAACACTAATGATCAACTCGGGTAGTACCCGTGATAGACTTGGGACAGCCACCGACATGGACTTAGCTAGCACTCGTGGTCAACGTGGCTAACAATAATGATCAACTCGGGTAGTACCCGTGATAGACTTGGGACAGCCACCGACATGGACTTGGCTAGCACTCGTGATCAACAGGCTAACACTAATGATCAACTCGGGTAGTACCCGTGATAGACTTGGGACAGCCACCGACATGGATTTGGCTAGCACTCGTGGTCAACGTGGCTAACACTAATGATCAACTCGGGTAGTACCCGTGATAGACTTGGGACAGCCACCGACATGGACTTGGCTAGCACTCGTGGTCAACGTGGCTAACACTAATGATCAACTCGGGTAGTACCCGTGATAGACTTGGGTCAGCCACCGACATGGACTTGGCTAGCACTCGTGATCAACAGGCTAACACTAATGATCAACTCGGGTAGTACCCGTGATAGACTTGGGACAGCCACCGACATGGATTTGGCTAGCACTCGTGGTCAACGTGGCTAACACTAATGATCAACTCGGGTAGTACCCGTGATAGGCTTGGGACAGCCACCGACATGGATTTGGCTAGCACTCGTGGTCAACAGGCTAACACTAATGATCAACTCGGGTAGTACCCGTGATAGGCTTGGGACAGCCACCGACATGGACTTGGCTAGCACTCGTGATCAACAGGCTAACACTAATGATCAACTCGGGTAGTACCCGTGATAGACTTGGGACAGCCTCCGACATGGATTTGGCTAGCACTCGTGGTCAACAGGCTAACACTAATGATCAACTCGGGTAGTACCCGTGATAGGCTTGGGACAGCCACCGACATGGACTTGGCTAGCACTCGTGATCAACAGGCTAACACTAATGATCAACTCGGGTAGTACCCGTGATAGACTTGGGACAGCCACCGACATGGACTTGGCTAGCACTCGTGATCAACAGGCTAACACTAATGATCAACTCGGGTAGTACCCGTGATAGACTTGGGACAGCCACCGACATGGACTTGGCTAGCACTCGTGGTCAACGTGGCTAACACTAATGATCAACTCGGGTAGTACCCGTGATAGACTTGGGACAGCCACCGACATGGACTTGGCTAGCACTCGTGGTCAACGTGGCTAACACTAATGATCAACTCGGGTAGTACCCGTGATAGACTTGGGACAGCCACCGACATGGACTTGGCTAGCACTCGTGGTCAACGTGGCTAACACTAATGATCAACTCGGGTAGTACCCGTGATAGACTTGGGACAGCCACCGACATGGACTTGGCTAGCACTCGTGATCATCATGGCTAACACTAATGATCAACTCGGGTAGTATCCGTGATAGACTTGGGAAAGCCACAGTCATGGACTTGACTAACACTCGTGATAAACTTACCTAACACTCGTGCTCTAGTAATTTATGGAAAATTGACAAAAATAAAGTTGTTGTCATCAGACCCACCCACCCACTCAACAGACTAACAGTAGTAGTGGCCCACCCACCCTTACACGCACAGTGGTAGTGAGTGACGCACCAACCATACACGTCGGCCTGTAGTATAAGTGAGTTTTCGCTTTGGGTGTTCGACTCTGTATTTACTGTTTTGTAAATAGTATTTTGGTTTTAATATTGTTTTTAACAAACGTAAAATATAAACTTTTAACGTATTATTTTACTGTATATTACATTATTAAATTAGAATAGGACTATTTTCTTTATATAGACGTTTTTGTAATATTATGGAATCATTTGTACACATTTCTTTATATAATAAATATACTAACTTTCTTTTATAAAGCTTACTACATTTTTACAAGATATACTTTGGCATAGTATACTTGCATCATTGGCTTAGTGTAAAAGATTAACATATGGTTAGAGTTATGTTTAAATGTTGTAGTTCCAGCTAATGTGATTGTAAAAGTTATAGGCTACTTAGTAATAAAGTAAGTTTTGTAAAATGGAATTTGAAGGTTAATAGAAGTGAAAAACCCTTCTTCAAATTTTATGAACTTAACATTTGATGATCGTAACTAATCAATTTCTCTACTCGTAAAATCATACTCGAAAAATGTTAGATAACGTTTTACTAATAGGTTTATGAAATAAAAATAGTAATATTGAAACACTAAAGATAATGACAATTTTAACGTAAATCAAAACTACGTACGATTTATTTGACTAATATGGTCACGAGCATAACTTCTGCTAATTTGTCCGCTTTTGCAGTCCGCAAATGGTAGAGAGAGCCTGAAGTTTAGAGATATGCAAATCAACACTGATAATTTGTCCTCTTTAGTGGTTGTTCATTATACAACTCAAATAAAAAACAACACTTTATACCATTAAAATAGCAAGTTTACTGTCACAAGACAATAAAGTCATAACATAATTCAAGATGATACAAAGTGTAGAATTCTTGTTACATTTAAATTATGGATGGCAAAATTGTTTATTATGTAACATTATTTAAAAACATCTATGTGATATTTAATTATATATTTGTGTGTAAGAAAGTAGAGTGGTAAAATAAATCGAAATTTTTTATTACATGTGAATTCTTCGTGTTATTTTGTAAATTTGATAGAGTAATCAAAGTTAATATATATGGCTTACCTAGGTTGACTCCACCTAGGTATAGTTGTATTGATCTAACAACAACGTAGGCTGAGGAATGCGTTACTGAACATGTGTTACTGTAAGGTTAAATATGACTGTTCCGATTAAAATGAAGCGATTAAAAATAATATTCTACACTTAAAATATTTGCACTGTTGATGTTTTTTGTTTTATTTAAGAAATAAAACGAAGAGTTTCCTGGAGAAACCCTTGTCATTTTTTTGGCAAACAAATGAATAAATGAATAAATGAATAAATGATTTATTTCCAAAAAAACTACATATTATATTGTACATCTGAAACTAAAAGGAAATAAAATGGCCACTGCTTCCAGTAATGTGACCATAGGTTAAAATAAAAACAGTACAAAAAAACAAATATACTATATGAGTCAAGCTCTTAAATATTAACTTAAAAACAGATTACGTCCGCTACTGTAGGCATCTGCTATATTATACTAAAAAACAACAAGAACATAATGTAATGTTACGCATTAAAAACTAAAGAAATCATATTAAATAACAAATATGAACTAAAAGAACAAATTCAAGCAAGATTGTGTGGAAGGGGCAAAAAACACATATATTATTAGATTAAACTGAAATTCAGAAAAGAAATATCATGTTGGGTCAAAAGCCAATTGAAAACAAGTCTGCAGAATGTGTTTAGAAGTGGAGTTTTTTTTATATCATTAGGCAAGCAATTAAAATATTTTGGACCCAAATACATGAAGGAATGTTTAAAAATTGATGTTCTTACCCTGGGTAATTTATATAATCCACTCACCACAGCCCTTGTGTTATAGGAAGGATTGATATTGCCTCTATTCCAGTAACTAATGAAATAAATTGATACGAGAATAGTAAGCTGAACAAGGGAGCTTTTTTTGACATGTTTTATGACTATCTGACTTAGCTCACATGCATACAATAGTTGCATTAATTGAGGCATATATTATACAGATGTTGTCAGAACAAATAATGAATTATGACAAAACAACATAACAAATAAGAAACACCGTCTTAAGATAAAAAAGGAAGTAATATCAACACTTTAATAAAATTTCGTAGTCAATGGAATAATATCTTTTGTTAATTTATTCATAGAATCCATCTATGTATTTGACAGTTCCTGAATTAACCCGTATCATGTCCATCATTGTCTAAAGTACAGATAAATAGTAAATGAACACCATAATTAAAGATGTTTCATGCAGCCATCTAATGAATACAATATGCGGTTAGTGGTGGTCCATAAAACCAGTATCACACACGTAATGTGTTCCAATTAACAGATATCTTGATCAAAGGTGTTCTATTTAACCATTTAATAAAAATACATTATTAGTGATTAAAACAACCAAATATTTATTAAATAAAATACTATTAAAATTAAAAATAAATAAATTTATAATATATAATAAACACCATGATTAAAGGTGAAATATGATCAGGTAAATGCATACCTGCATACTTATTTAGTGACACATAAACCTATCCAAGTATCACATTTAACAAACTGTAAAAGTTAATTTTCTCGAAAATGGAAACAACATCTTATGATTTAATTAGAGTGATATCTTGGATGTTGATTGCCTTATCGTGTCAATTCCATAGTAAAGTGTTAGCTTCTTTCAAGTAATTAAAAAAAAAAAAAAAAAAAAAAAAAACACACACACACACACGCACGCACGCACGCACGCACGCACACACACACACACACACACACACACACACACACACACACACACACACACACACACACACACACACACACACACACACACACACACACACACACAAATACACACAAATTCAAATTCAAATTCTTTATTCATAATTTTTTGTACACATATACAAAGAATAGCGTCTTAATACTTAAATGCTTAAACTAAAATAAAACTACGAGATACATGACTATAAAAAATAAAACAAATAATAACAATAATGGGACTTATTGAATTT
>JAQJVL010002814.1:0-22500 GCA_035578905.1 Stictocephala bisonia | reverse complement strand
AATAGATTCCATGATTAATGACAGATCATAGAAAAGATTCCATTATGATGTCTTTAATGTATTTTGTAGTACTTTAAAAACATTATACTTGAAGGTAATTATAATCAGACTGTTAAGGATAATTATTCAAAATATATTGCTGTAAGTGTATTTGAATTAGGTAGCAGATGCTTTCAAAATTCGGAACTAATATTAACAGTTGCCACATTAACATCGGAATTATATCTAAATTTGTTTAAAGACATGGATCAAATATTTGAATTATGTCACTGGGAACATAAATAATTTATGTTTTACCACATAATAAAAACTCTGCATATTTAGATTGTATATTTGATAACAAACCGTACTTGTTTATAGGTTGCTCTTCAAATGATCAGTATTCAGAAACGTGTCCTCCCCCATTAATATTGCTCCTTGATTGTGTTTCGGATCTGTTAAAGGAGAAATGACCACATTGAATTCTGTGCTGCAGCTAAAAACATTTTCTTTCATCACTATACTACGTTTAAAATCTTGTATTCTAAATATATCTGAATGAATAGTTGTAAGTGACTTATATTAATTTAAAGAAGAATCGAGTAAGTTATTAATAAAAACATATATTGAGACGTTTTTAATATGACTTACAATAATTTTGTTTATATCTTTAATTACATTAATTCTAGCAATAGTTATAAAAATAACGTCTGCTGTGGTTGACAAAAATAACTACCTAAATACAAATTTTCCTAGGAAAGAAGAATACTTAACAGAGAGTAATTTAAATACATATCTTTGACAATATATCCTTATCAGCATAGAACGAGAATAGATATACCAAATTCTAAAGCTCGTTAATGTGATTGTTAAAAATGAACCTAGTTTATTTTTCAAATTTCAGTCATATAGTAGCTACATAATGTGAAAGCCAAGAAAACAAAGAGTGAACCGGGGCGAGTGAGACATTTCATCTGCTAGGAGCTGTCTCTTTAATTCCACACCTCTTAGAGGTGGCACCTTTTAACCTCACTCGTAAGTACTTTATTTAAGGATAATACAACTGTTTTATAATACCTATTACATTTAAATATACTTTTAAAGTATCTTTACCTCTTTTATATAATAATCGAAATAAAACCGTTTAAACCTCTTTTTGTTTTTTATGATAACGTTGTATTTCTGAGTGTAAAAACCACTTCTCAGCGTTAAAGCTTTCTTTTCAAACCACGTCCATTCAAACTAGGACACAGTCTTTTTTTGCAATTTTAAAAAGATTACAGAGTAGTCCCTTATATTCAAGAAAAATGTTTACAAAAATGCCAATTATATTAGTTACATTCGGGAACTGTGTTCTACAAATTTGATAAACACCATAAAAATGAAAAAAATACTATAAATATTTAAATTGCAACTAAACAAAAAGAAAGGTCTTACTTTAGACGACGAGTCGAGATGGATACAGCAATAAAGCTTTTACTACTAAGCCTACAGACATTGATTTGCGTAACCAAGTATTCTACGAGTCATCAAAGGAATTTATGTTGAAGCTCTGTCTATAGTTTACTGGGTTGTCCTTTGGTCTCTTCTCTTTTTACATGTTCTGTGAAATTTGGGAGGAGTAGTTCTCTCTCTCACTTCCACTACTTAGTCCATCTCTCTCGCACCGGTACTTTCAATGGATCACAATATAAGCACCTTATCTATATCTTGATTACATCATTACACCCTCTTAACTAGTATTTCATATAGTTGCTGATTGACTACAAAGTCGTAAATCTATGAGTAATTATTGAATACAATTTAATTGCCTTAGAACAAACTAAAAGACCAAGTTTCTTAGACAAACTCTGAATGAATACAGATACTTACGGTTATCGAACACCTCTGTATGTTCTTTGTTTCATTATATTAATAATAATTATATTCTCAATTCTTAAAAGGATGTTTGATCTTAATTAGTTTATCCTGGTGGAATTTCCGAAAGGTGGCAGATTGTTTAGTTAAAGAATCCCTAACTTCCAAATTCACATAAGATGGTAATGGCTAATATCAGAACTGGCAAATCCCAAGGTCTTCACCTTCTCTACCTGAGAGAAATTTAGAATATATTCATTAGGTCAGTAAATGAAACATTTTTTTGTCAGTCGGTTTCATGTTACGGTGTCTCCAGAACAAATATCGTCACTAAAACTGTTACAAGAACAACGGTGTAGTTAAATAAATAAACTTGAGACTTATATAGAAATAATTTTTTTACTCAGTAAAAAATACTCTGAAAATAATTTCCATCTGTAAATTAAAATTCAAAGCAAATTTAATTTCGGAGTAAAAAAATGTTAACTAACTTCAGTTGTCTTATTACTAATACATTTTATGACTTGTGGGTGTTATTCGAGGAGTTCAATATATTTTTAGATATTTATGCATATATTCATCAGATTGTCTGATCTAAATGTAAACAGACCTTAGTGTTCCATTATACTGCACGTAGTTACAGGGTGTGGAGGCGTGGGTCAATGAAAGAGAAGAATGTCCATCAACTGAACTCTGAAGGGCCAACAGCAAACAAATTTATCAAAGATACTAACTTTAATTTTTTTAGTTCACTCACCACTCCATACAATACGATATAAAATATTCTGATAACAAATTAAAAATATAAAATACAATAGAAATTAATCTTAATCGTGTTGCACTCATTATCCTAGTCGTTGGGATAAGTACAATACTTGATACTCTAATTCACCTAACAAGAACAAAATGTATCAAAATATTTTAACCAAAATCACTCTTTTCATTTACTGAGAGTTTGAACATAATAGTTTACATATTAGTGTCACTCCTTAATAATAAAGTTAAAAAGACCAGCAATACCAAAACAATAATAAATTTAAATGATGTGTTATATTTTCATTATCAAATCATCATATGTGCGTAATTTAGTAAAATGCTAAAGCGTACAAATTGTATCTAAACTCCCGAGCGCAGGCATAAGTTTTCCCTGACTACGTATGATCAATGTACAAATTGTATCTAAACTGCCTAGTGCAAGCATAAGTTTTCCCTGACTACGTATGATCAATGTACAAATTGTATCTAAACTGCCTAGTGCAAGCATAAGTTTTCCCTGACTACGTATGATCAATGTACAAGTTGTATCTAAACTGCCTAGTGCAGGCATAAGTTTTCCCTGACTACGTATGATCAATGTACAAATTGTATCTAAACTACCTAGTGCAGGCATAAGTTTCCCTGACTACGTATGATCAATGTACAAGTTGTATCTAAACTGCCTAGTGCAGGCATAAGTTTTCCCTGACTACGTATGATCAATGTACAAATTGTATCTAAACTGCCTAGTGCAGGCATAAGTGTTCCCTGACTACATATGATCAATGTACAAATTGTATCTAAACTGCCTAGTGCAGGCATAAGTTTTCCCTGACTACGTATGATCAATGTACAAATTGTATCTAAACTGCCTAGTGCAGGCATAAGTTTTCCCTGACTACGTATGATCAATGTACAAATTGTATCTAAACTGCCTAGTGCAAGCATAAGTTTTCCCTGACTACGTATGATCAATGTACAAATTGTATCTAAACTGCCTAGTGCAGGCATAAGTTTTCCCTGACTACGTATGAGCAATGTACAAATTGTATCTAAACTGCCTAGTGCAGGCATAAGTTTTCCCTGACTACGTATGATCAATGTACAAATTGTATCTAAACTGCCTAGTGCAAGCATAAGTTTTCCCTGACTACGTATGATCAATGTACAAATTGTATCTAAACTGCCTAGTGCAGGCATAAGTTTTCCCTGACTACGTATGATCAATGTACAAATTGTATCTAAACTGCCGAGCGCAGGCATAAGTTTTCCCTGACTACGTATGATCAATGTACAAATTGTATCTAAACTGCCTAGTGCAGGCATAAGTTTTCCCTGACTACGTATGAGCAATGTACAAATTGAATCTAAACTGCCTAGTGCAGGCATAAGTTTTCCCTGACTACGTATGATCAATGTACAAATTGAATCTAAACTGCCTAGTGCAGGCATAAGTTTTCCCTGACTACGTATGAGCAATGTACAAATTGTATCTAAACTGCCTAGTGCAGGCATAAGTTTTCCCTGACTACGTATGATCAATGTACAAATTGTATCTAAACTGCCTAGTGCAGGCATAAGTTTTCCCTGACTACGTATGAGCAATGTACAAATTGAATCTAAACTGCCTAGTGCAGGCATAAGTTTTCCCTGACTACGTATGATCAATGTACAAATTGTATCTAAACTGCCTAGTGCAGGCATAAGTTTTCCCTGACTACGTATGAGCAATGTACAAATTGAATCTAAACTGCCTAGTGCAGGCATAAGTTTTCCCTGACTACGTATGAGCAATGTACAAATTGTATCTAAACTGCCTAGTGCAGGCATAAGTTTTCCCTGACTACGTATGATCAATGTACAAATTGAATCTAAACTGCCTAGTGCAGGCATAAGTTTTCCCTGACTACGTATGATCAATGTACAAATTGTACATAAACTGCCTAGTGCAGGCATAAGTTTTCCCTGACTACGTATGAGCAATGTACAAATTGTATCTAAACTGCCGAGTGCAGGCATAAGTTTTCCCTGACTACGTATGAGCAATGTACAAATTGTATCTAAACTGCCTAGTGCAGGCATAAGTTTTCCCTGACTACGTATGATCAATGTACAAAATAAAATCGTTTACTCTCTGTCCAAAGGCGTGTGAATCCCACTACATCTTTAGTTACTCGATGCTTAGTTATTAAAATAAGGTACACATATAGTTGAGAGTTGCGACACGTTCTAGGTGATTTTTGTTGCCGCAGAAATAGAAATTGAGATGTCAGAAAAATTGTAGATGTTAGATTTTGATCGAATGTTAGGAAACTTAGTAATGAAACGAAAATAATAGAACTGGTGCAAGGATCAATCCCTGTGGTACCTCCATATTCACAGGTTCTACGAATAATTTTACCAATCTAAGACAATACCAGAACAAAATTATTAATAAAATATTGGGTTACTAAAATAGCCTTCTGTATTATATAAAATTATAAATGTATAAATAAAAAAAAAAATTATAGTTTACCTCAGGTACATACCAATTAATTAAGGATTTAGTTGTATTTATGGTTTGCAAAAATACAGTTAAGAATACATTGCCACATCACTTGACGGGAAAACCGTTCCTGCGGTAACAACAATTTGCGAACAGTTTGTCTCTGTTTGGTTTTGCATGAAGGGAACTTGTCTCCTCTAATAGGTAAACTGTTCTCCTAACATTTCTGCATTTGCATTTATTTTTTGTTCATGCAATTAGAACACATTTTATTTCAAATAAATATCAACATTTTATGAGAAGTAAATTTATTGTAAGTGTAAGATCAAGCAGTGTATTGCAAACATTCATATGGCAAAAAATGAATAAAATTAATTCAGCTTACATTTTAATTTAATAAAATGTGGGTATCCTGTAGCCTATAGGAGTATTTAAGTTGAATACTTCTATAAATAATGAAATGTATATTAATACAATTTTACACAAATATTGTATGTATATCGTATGGTTTGTTGTCAACTACCATATATTTATTTAAAAAAAGTTGTGATAAATATTTTAGATTTATTGATAGATTGGATACGAAAAACGACCGAATTATTTAGTTTAGAACATCAATTAACTATATAATTTGACATTTTTATTTAAGTACACATAAATGCAAGGTTTGTAAAAAAGGAAAATGTTTATGTTAGGTTTCAAAAGATTGAAAATATAAAACAATTTAATTTGTACTCATATCTGGTAAAACATGGAAAATTGATTGTTATTTATTTGAATAGTATTTTATAATTACTATCTGTTGGGTCAATGAGCAGGGGTGTAATCCCCGTTGATTGCCAGGAAGCCTCTCCTATATCTCATACAACCCTTCCCAATCGCGTTGCCCCAGATGACAAACAAATTTATAGCCAGTACCTAATTAAAGTTTTAGCGTATTACGTGTTGGTAGAAATACAATAAAAATGGTGTCACTCATTTGTATGGCAATAAAATTACAAAATGTACAGATATTATGGTGATCGATTTCCTCAAACCACACTTACCATCCTCAGACCAGAGGGACTCACAAAGGAATGAAACCGGCATCCATTTTAATAACAGTTCCTGTAAATCGCCACGAGTCTCTAGATCGTGACGAGGTGTGTGTATGAGTTTACATGACTCACACCGTTAGTTGTACAATGGTTTCATTCCTTTGTGAGTCTCTCTGTCTGAGGATAGTAAGCGTGGTTTGCCGAAAACGATCATCTTAATAATTCTACATTTTGTACTTATATTGTGATAGTTTGTGTTGTGTGACGATCGTTTGTAAGGTATACAACAAGATACATTACGATTTTTGGGATTTGTCCACGATTTCAAGAATAAATCCATTGCCTAGTTTCAACTTTACACAACTCGTATTTCAAAATTATCCTTAAACATGTATATAGATTAAATAAGGTCATTGAGTTCGACTAACCCTGAAAATAATTATGAATATTATAATTTACTTCTCAATATAAAAGCACGCGAAAAACAAATTAAAGTATAATTTGATGACATTATTTATAAAAAATTGACAATTAATTACTCCAGGACAGCGGATGAGAATTACGTCTGGGTTTTTCTAAATTAAAATCATACTCCATTTCATCAACATTTATATATGAGTTAAATCAGATGGGAAAATCTGTGACCTACCTTAACTTACTTGAGGGAAGTGGTTGTATTGAGTCTGAGACTTCACCAAGAACTAGTGCTAACTTCTGGCATGGTATTCAGAGTAAAACACTTTGACATGTTTCTTATTGAGTGAAAAGTTAGGTCTTTTGGCAAGTTATACTTTATAGTGTGTGAGATTCATGCAGTGTTCATTTATACTTCAAGTTATACTTTATAGTGTGTGAGATTCATGCAGTGTTCATTCATACTTCAAGTTATACTTTATAGTGTGTGAGATTCATGCAGTGTTCATTTATACTTCAAGTTATACTTATAGTGTGTGAGATTCATGCAGTGTTCATTTATACTTCAAGTTATACTTTATAGTGTGTGAGATTCATGCAGTGTTCATTCATACTTCAAGTTATACTTTATAGTGTGTGAGATTCATGCAGTGTTCATTCATACTTCAAGTTATACTTTATAGTGTGTGAGATTCATGCAGTGTTCATTCATACTTCAAGTTATACTTTATAGTGTGCGAGATTCATGCAGTGTTCATTCATACTTCAAGTTATACTTTATAGTGTGTGAGATTCATGCAGTGTTCATTCATACTTCAAGAAAGTTACATATATTGTTAGTTATTCTTTCGTTATTTACATTTATTAGTTAGAAAAATAAAATTATACATAAACGTAAGGTGAGGAATATTATCAAATACTAATTAAACGGTCAGATATTTAAACGCTTTTGAACATCACAAGCATTTTACAGAGTGGACGATTTTTTTGGCATTTAAATATGATTGTAGAAAGAATTCGAATGGAATGAATGTAAGTATTTGAATGTCTTAATGAGTAAAATGTAGACAATCTAAAGAAAAGTTGAAAATATTTAATTTTGCAATACAATGTAAATTCCTTAAATTTTCAGTTTTTTGAATTAGTTTCTATCTTTTTAACCTCTTTAAAATTCTACTTAATATCTATGTTATGAGGAGACGTACTAAATATTCAAACATTTTGACAAGACGATGAAGTGTTGTTTGAGATGATTGTGGTTTGAGTAATGGAGAATCAACACACAGTTCAAGAGGAAGTATTGTTCTTGCTATACAATTGTTTAATTTTGTATATTATTTTTCATGAGGAAGAGCATAGTAAAACAAATAAAAGCAATATCAGTTTGCATAATATTAAATTATGGCGTGGCATCGTCATTCCGTATTTTCATTTATCACTCAATGAACAACACTTTGTATATTGAGGAAAGCTTTCGTTATAACTATTTTGAATCCGCACTCAAATGAAAATCTAATCTACTACGAACGGAAACAAATCTAAATGTCTAAATGGACACAAATATGACGTCCAATTCATCTCATGACAAACAAAAAGTAAGTAGGTTGGGTTGGGTTAGGTTATATTATTTTAGACTAGGGTAGATTAGGTTAGGATCGTTATACGTTACCTAGTATTACCACATAAAATGTACTCAACAAAATACCACTTAACTAACCTAACCTAACCTAACTCTAGATGTATGGGAAAGTGAAAATTAATGCTATTAAAAAACTAGGATTGAAATAAATTTAAGTTAATGAACCAGTAAAATGACACTTAAAAAATAGTTTTTTAACTAACCAACAACAACATTGAAAAAACAAATGTCACAACATAAGCTCAATCTATACAACAGCGAAATACCACAGACTGACTCTCACAAACTCTGTAAAACCACCAAATGGCTTTACATGACATATTTGAGGGAAGTTCGCTTTAAAATATCATAGAGCCCAATAAGAAAGGATTTCTCAAAATTAGTACAAAATCCTCTCAATTCGTACCATTCATTGAATAAAATATAAATGCATAACAGGCGCAATGTGACAATTAACAGCATATCTTGTTTAGATCCATTATACTAATAAAACGAAACTTGCAAAAGTTAACTCGATTATTTTCAAAGCTTGCTTCAGAATTGATTGAGTTTATAATTTAATTTTAATGTTTGTAAACATGTATGGTGTGACAATGTAAACAGTAAACAAGAGAAATGACCTCTCCATCATGATCCAGTGAACGTTAATTTCAAGTAGAAACAAGGTCATTTAAAGGGTAAATATGTGATTCAGGGGTTTCACCAAATGTTTATGATTTCATTTTTTAACTAATCAATATAAATCACACGAATATTAATACAGAGGAATTATCCACGGATATACCGATTTTTTATAAAAAATGTAAAAATGATTTTTTACACCAAAGAAAAATTGTTTACACGAAAAACTACGCTATTTACATTTTTCTTACGTGTTTTCCGTCTAAACACAAATATGACGTCCAATTCATCTCATGACAAATACAAAGTAAGTAGGTTAGGTTGGGTTAGGTTATTTTATATTAGGTTAGGTTAACTTTTGTAAAATAGGATAGGCTATATTATTTTAGACTAGGGTAGATTAGGTTAGGATCGTTATACGTTATCTAGTATTACCACACAAAATGTACTCAACAAAATACCTAACCTAACTAATCCTAATGAAATCTAATACAAAATAACCTCCCCTGACTGTACTGTTGAATATCTCAGTTGTTGTTTGGCGTAGAAAGAAAGGGGTGTTATATTCGTGTTTAGGAGAGAAAATTAATTAATAATAATGTAATGTACGGTATTTAAGTGTACATTTTTTGGTTCAATTTTTGTTAAAAAAAAAAAAGAAAAAAGTTATATCAAGGGAAAACTCATATGAATTCATATTAGTGGCGTTAATATTGTCTGGTTGAAAAAAGTAGTATTGTTGATATTGGTCAAACAGTAGCTGTGAAAGGCAATATTTATTTATAAGAATAATAGAGCTAACAAATATTCTTTTTAAGGCAGTTGACATTTGTAACATAGAAAATACTTAAGATTTTTTTTCAGCACATGACAAATTGACAATGAAGTATGTATGGTATCACGACAATAAGTGGAAAAATCAAGATATAAATGCTACAAATAAATGATTTATAAATAAGTGATAAGAATTTCAACCCGAAAGAGTTTACTAAAATAATGATGCTAACATTTTCAAAGGATTGTACAGTAAATAAACGTAAGTGCAAATTTTGATGGCGTAGTTTAGTAATTATCTGAAAATATACAATATTTTGTCAGAAACTAAATATAAACACATTTTATAGTTTTAATGAAACTCGTGTTGATATCGTTAACACAAAAATATAACACTTATTACATTTTCAACAATGCATACAAATTTCTTGTTATATTTATTTGACCAATGTATAGGCATATTGAAGACACGATTGAAATTCTAAGCAACCTTTTGCCAGTCAGGACAACACTGGTCGTGTTAAAAATTAGTATATATATATATATACAGTACTAATTTAAAACAAAAACTTAAAATTCATAAAGTAAACATTTAAACTTAAAAGATAAAACGTTTGAAATTAGATTATATTAAAAACATGGTTTGATACTGTCTAATTTTATTAGAAGTTCATTTGTAATTACAGTAGTTGTATAAAAGGCTAATATGTAATTTTGCAATTGTTGTGGAATTAATTTTTAGTTATCTAGAAGATTTCTTGACTTCTAGAAGAACGCACACTCGAGAAGATTTCTTGACTTCCAGTTGGGTTAAACTGTTAAAATTTTTGAAATTTCAAAATCAATTTAGCGATTTTCATAAATTGTTAGATTAGATAGTTTTTATTTAAAAGTTTTTCTTCTGTTATAATCGTAAAACGTTTCTTTGATTTTTATTTTACTAAGTAATGAAATATGTCAAAAAGAAATATTGTTGCATTCACAATCAATTTTTAGAGTGGCATTTGTATATTATGGTTTCTCTTTTGTTAAAAAATAACTAGTGTTTGATGATTTAAATGACGTTCTAATATTAAATTTTGAATTTACCTTCCTGATTTTTCCTAACGTGTATTTTAAATATAGAACAATAACAGCTATAATACGTTTTTTGTTTATATTTAAATTTTTTATTATTATTAATTATAGTAAACGTATGAAGAATTTTTACAGAATAAAACCATGTTTTCATTATAGAACAAATTTATATAGTTTTAAATTTCGAACAGTTTTACTCTGTATGAACTATTTTATAACATGTTTTTTATTTAGAATTGTGAAAGTAACTAACTATTCATTTACTATTCTTAAAAGGCTGATGATGCCGTATGGGCATGATGCAGAATGGGCTTGATGCCGTATGGGCATGATGACGTATGGGCATGATGACGTATGGGTATGATGACGTATGGGCATGATGACGTATGGGTATGATGCCGTATGGGCATGATGGTGTATGGGCTTGAAGCCGTATCGGCATGATGGTGTATGGGCTTGATGACGTATGGGCATGATGCCGTATGGGCATGATGGTGTATGGGCTTGATGACGTATGGGCATGATGCCGTATGGGCTTGATGCGTGTTTAAATAATAATCTTTAGCATTAGAATATATCTTCAACTATTCTATCACTAATCTATAAAACAATTAATCAAGGAAAAAATCAGTATTTGGGCATCCATGTCAGTGTTAGCGGACGAATTTGTTTAACAATAAATTATTTTAATTTGTATGCTAATTAACTTTCATTAATATATATGTGATATTTATAAATACTTGGCCATCAAGAAAAATCAATGTTAAATTTGTCTTACGTTGATCTATTGGGCAGTATTATTACAAACAAGAATTTTGTGTTTTTGACATTTTTATTTCACGTTCAGTATGACACAAGATTAAAAATAAAAGGTCCGATAAAGTACGGAATGCGCATAAAGAATAAAGTTTTTTTCAAACCTGAACTTTAAAAAAAGATGCTATAGAATGAATAATGTAGTGTTAAATAAACAAAATGAAAGTGAACGTCACACAACACAAATGTAACAATATATACAAATATTATGGTGAACGATTTCGGTAACCCACTGAAGGTTTACCTTCTTCGGTCCAAAGGGATCGTGAGGAATGTAAACGTGGTTTAGCGAAATCGATCACCAAAATATTTGTACATTTTGTACTTATATTGTATATAGATTGCTATATAGATTATATAGATTGCTTTGCTACAGTGTCAACAGTCCATTGTTACCTTTGTTGTAACTCATGTGTAATGTAGCGTAACATCAGCTGACGTACTCAGTCTCAACTGTGGTTACAATGTCATTAGCTAGTGTTTATCTTTATGTTTCATCGTAATACATTCTACTGTACATTGTACTGCTATACTAAATCCATTCCAACGTGTCTCAATATGGTATCATCGTGGCCCGATGATATCAGTCACAATAAGCGGCAAGTGAATGAATTAATATTGGTTTACTGAGAAGCCATAACATCAGAGAAATTTCATCTAGCCACCATCCAACATGGACACTAGTCTCCATGGCTCAGTAGACTTGTGGAGAAAATTTGTAGAACGTGAAATAAATATTTTTTTTTAATTCCTTAGACAAGACTGACACTAAGGAAATATGCCGATAGTTTTTTATCTGAAGTGATCACATTTCTTATGAAGAGGTTTGAATATAGTATATTTGAGTTTTTCAGGATAGGAATGATTTGTTAAATAGTTCAATGTAGTTGCATAAAATAAAATTCAGAACAACAAGACTTTATGTCATGCACACGTTTGGTGGTATTGACCCTCCCGCCTACCCACACACGTACAGTGGTATTGCGTGGGTATTGTGTCTCTCAAGATAGAGAACACCGTAGGTCAAGGTAATAAGTTAAGATAATTGAACTGAGAGAATCACCTACGGCCTCAATAATACTTGGTCCCCCAGCAGTTAAAAGTTGTAGAACTATGGCCACAGTGCTGATGGTTATTAGTGAAATAATCATTACTGGAGGTTCTGATATTTGAACAGAAGAAAAATGCGTCGATTTTGGATTGGATGGGAGAAAAATTAATTAGTTTAAAACTAGTTTAGAAAAGTGTGAAAAATGTAAATGATGGTGTTTGTGAGTACGAAGCATGAGCTTGGTGGAGGACCCATGTTGTGTGGTCAGCACACCCACCCTACATCATCCCCTTACATTGTTGATATTGAGTGTGCTGGTGGGGTAAGGAAGTCATGGGATTAGGAACATGCTAATATTCAGAAAACGTAAAGTTAATAATATTGATTATCTGATTTTATGATATATGGGTATATGTTTTTGTTATTTTATTATTTTAATCATTTTATACATTTATATTATGTTATGTACCTTTTTAAGTTATCTGTCCGACCAAATCATAATAACTTTCTGTTTGACTGCTTACTTTTACAATTTTCTCCACTATGTAACATGTTTAAATGAATGTGATTTTAAAAACGAATTAAATTGTTTTTTTATTTTATATTATATGTGAGAAACAATTCGGGTATGCAACCTTCTGACAAATCAACGTCTAAAAAAAAAAAGAAACACAGAGTTAAGATTATATGGAGGGGTTTATAAACATTTTTGATCGACGTTCCATTTACCTTCATTAACGCTATCAGTTTAGTGTAAGAATATCGTACAATGAACAAGACGTCAAGGTGATATGCGTACTTAATGTAGTGTGAACTGATAGGCTCAACTTTGACAAGGCCGTACATTGTCCACTGGCACTTTGTTACCTTTATCGTCATTAATGTTTCAAACTCAACAACGATCAATTATCATTTTTGTAACATTAATACAATTACGTTCAACTGATAGCGTAAAATTAAAGAAAGTACGCCAAAAATTTTAGAAAAATTATTCACAATTTTTTAATATTTTTCAATCGTTTATATTTTTGACGGATATGATTATATATAAAAATATTCCTGACTTTGGAAAACAATATTTAGTTCATAGGAACCTATCAAGACATAAACATACTAAATCCAGAGATGTGAGAACAAACGAGTTGCTAAAGCCAATTTAATATTGGGGTGTGTTTATGAATGATTTGAAATGTCATATATTTGAACTTGTCTAGTTACAAGCATATGTGTATATTGATTCGATATTATGATAGATCAATTTAGTAAACTTTTTCTTATAAAAGAAAACTTATACTGGCATTAGAAAATAGAATTGGATGTTGGTGAGTCAATTGCACATTTAGAGGAGTGTTTTAAAGTAACGGTAGTAATAATCATTAAATAATGAACACCAAATGTTACAAATGATTTTCGCTCTTACAATGTTAGTACAGCGTCCCTAACTATCAGCTGTTTTGAGGACTAGTAGTGGAGCGCTAGTGTAGTCATACAGTAGTTTAAACAAGCAGTAGTACCAGACCTCATTAACTAATCGAATCACTGGCACAAATATTCTTGTTACATGAAAAGCCAATTTGTAAGTAATATAATTAAGTGTACCATTACGAATCACATTTCAATATTCTAATTTATTTATTGGGCCACAAGAATCAAGAACTTGATTGCCAGGGATCATAGTCACATGAATTAGCATAGTCAATTTTTATGTTAAAACTAAGAGAGTTACACGCATAAATATTTTATATTAAGTTAAGTACAAAGGTGTTAAAACTACAAGTAAATAAGTAAAAATATAAATAACATACCAAAATATGTAGTCATGAACAATTGGGTCTTTCACTAGCCTAATGATTACTTAAATTCTATATTCACAGGGTTTCCAAAAATTCCCTAATGCTATAGAAAGGGTTATTGATTAGCCAATTGAAAATATAAATTCTAAAACTACAAAAATCATCTTTATGAGCATACTCAGACATATTATTAAAAAGTTTTATACTGTAAATTTTGAAACACTTACCAAATTTTGCTAATCTGTGCTGAGGTATGTCCAGGAGTGTGTTTTGTCTCGTTAGATGTCCATGTATGTTGTTCCTAGTTAGAAAATTATGTAGGTTATTTTTTGTATAAAGCAACACAGTAAGTATATAAAGGTTAGTGATTGTAAGTATTCTCAGTTGAATGAAAAGTGGTTTGCAGTGATCCCTAGGAGTTTTATCTGCCAGAATTCTAACAACTTTTTTCTGCAATAAAAGAATGCTGTCTCCATCAGAAGACAAACAGAACATACACACTTTATGTTGTTTAGTTTTAATTCCACCAACAAACTCAAGTTGGTGGAAATGTCAAACAATAAACTATTCAAAAATAATTAAAACCAATATTGTAAGAGTATTTTATTTTTTGGTCTCTGGTTACACTTTAACTCTGTCAACGTTTAAAACGTGCTGAATCCCTAATTATAAAGGATTTTACGATTAAGGAAAGCACCAATTAAAAAGTGTGAACCATAAATTGAAATATACAATACCACTTACTCATAGTGGCCATTTGAACCCAATCTGGATTTTAGCCTAACTACTCGCCTCCATTCTGTTTTGTCGCACGCTACTGCCATACAATACCAATTACTCATAACGGCCATTTGAAGCCAATCTGGTTTTTAGCCTAACTACTCGCCTCCATTCTGTTTTGTCGCACGCTACCGCCATACAATACCACTTACTCATAGTGGCCATTTGAACCCAATCTAGGTTTTAGCCTAACTATTCGCCTCCATTCTGTTTTGTCGTACGCTACTGCCATACAAAACCACTTACTCACAGTGGCCATTTTAACCCAATCTGGTTTTTTAGCCTAACTACTCGCCTCCATTATTTTTTGTCGTACGCTACCGCCATACAATACCACTTACTCATAGTGGCCATTTGAACCCAATATAGGTTTTAGCCTAACTACTCGCCTCCATTCTGTTTTGTCGTACGCTACCGCCATACAATACCACTTACTCATAGTGGCCATTTGAACCCAATCTGGTTTTTAGCCTAACTACTAGCTTTCATTATTTTTGTCATACGCTACCACCATACAATACCACTTACTCATAGTGGCCATTTGAACCCAATCTGGTTTTTAGCCTACTACTCGCCTCCATTATTTTTTGTCGTACGATACCGCCATACAATACCACTTTAAAAAAAATCGTTCGATAGGTTTTTAGTTGTAAGCATGTTTTAAAAACAAAAAAGTCACGTTTGACACCAAATAAACGTTGCTCTATTCCGTGATGAGGAATATACGCCTAAATTTTAATGTTTTTAGTTTTTTCACGAAAATTGTCGTAACTTTCATTAAAAACTAAGGGACATACATAAAACCTTTAACTACCCACTTGAACTTGTTAGTAGCTGTTTACCGATATCATAGTTTACTTCTCCTGTTTATAATATAAGGAACGGGGGAGGGGGGGGGAGTTTGCGTGGGCTTGGTGCCAGCCATGTGTGTCGCTGTTTATAAACTTCTAATTAGTGTTTGTGTGTCTTTGAGTTTTACACAAGAGTTGTCAGATATTCAACCTTTGAGTGCATTCACCCTGCTCAGTGTGCAAACAGTTCTTTGTTTGTTTATTGAAAGGAGCTTCCAAGTGTAAACCTTTGTTCTATCACCTCTGTGTAATGAAGTGTATCAATATTCATATTACAAAGACAATGCCTGGGTAGTGGAAGTTTTTCTTCAAAGAAGATTCATAGATTATAATATTCACTACTAAGCCGAATGGGCTTATTGTGGTCCTCTTGTAGATCCTTCACTATCTCAGGCTTGGTTGGTCTTCCAAGAATCATAATTTACAAAACAACGTTATTACAATATGTGAGTTTTGGTAGGTGGAAGGGATGTCACCACTCTATTTGTATGGGTGAGTAGGTTTATACCATGTGTGTGCATAAGTGGGTGAATGGCTTTCACCACTTTTCGTGTATGGATGGGTCATTACGTGTGTGTTTGGTAGAATAGGATAGCTATAACCACGTGTATGGGTGGGTGGAAGGGCTATCTTCACTCTACGTGTATAAGTTGGTGGGTGGATCATGACCACTTGTGTGTTTGGTTGAGTGGGATATACTTAACCACTGTACGTGTATGGGTTAACCACACTTAACCATCTTTACTGAAATTGTGGTTAAGTGGTAGAGAAGACCAAATAGTCCTAACTTCGTACATGAATAAAAACATTTTCATTTCATTTCAGCAACAGCAAACTGGTTTCATCTATAAGACATGATTTGCGATGGAACATGTACCCACCCTCTCACCCATACACGTACAGTGGCAATACATACATGTGTGGTTTAAACCATGTATATGAATAGGTGGGTGGGAGGGCTTTCACCACTTTCCGTATATGGATGGGTCATTACGTGTGTGTTTGGTAGAATAGGATAGCTATAACCACGTGTATGGGTGGGTGGAAGGGCTATCTTCACTCTACGTTTATAACTTGGTGGGTGGATCATGACCACTTGTGTGTTTGGTTGAGTGGGATATACTTAACCACTGTACGTGTATGGGTTAACCACACTTAACCATCTTTACTGAAATTGTGGTTAAGTGGTAGAGAAGACCAAATAGTCCTAACTTCGTACATGAATAAAAACATTTTCATTTCATTTCAGCAACATCAAACTGGTTTCATCTACAAGATATGATTTGCGATGGAACATGTACCCACCCTCCCACCCATACACGTACAGTGGCGATACATACATGTGTGGTTTAAACCATGTATATGCATAGGTGGGTGGTAGGGCTTTCACCACTTTCCGTATATGGATGGGTCATTACGTGTGTGTTTGGTAGAATAGGATAGCTATAACCACGTGTATGGAAGGGTGGAAGGGCTATCTTCACTCTACGTGTATAAGTTAGTGGATGGATCATGACCACTTGTATGTTTGGTTGAGTGGGATATACTTAACCACTGTACGTGTATGGGTTAACCACACTTAACCATCTTTACTGAAATTGTGGTTAAGTGGTAGAGAAGACCAAATAGTCCTAACTTCGTACATGAATAAAAACATTTTCATTTCATTTCAACAACAGCAAACTGGTTTCATCTACAAGATATGATTTGCGATGGAACATGTACCCACCCTCCCACCCATACACGTACAGTGGCGATACATAAATGTGTGGTTTAAACCATGTATATGCATAGGTGGGTGGTAGGCCTTTCACCACTTTACATATATGGGTGGGTCATTATTTGTGTATTTGGTAGAGTGAGAGAGCCATGACCATGTCTATGGTTGGGTGGGAGGGTTATCACCACTCTGCCTGTATAATTGGGTGGGTTATTACTATTTTTGTGTTTGTTTAAGTAGGAAACACAACACCACTGTGTATGTAAGTACTTATGTAGTGATCACTATAGAACCTATTAAAGATATATTCATACATAATTCAAACTAAATATAGTTTACGTGTAATTAAATAGAACAATAGTCATATGAATGCTCCAAACAATATACAAAAACATATTAGGTACATTTCTATACTCTTACTGTGATTTTGTATCAAACCAGCACAAAACGATCCATACTTCCGAGTGTTTTGTATAACTTGTCATCATTATGTAAATATATGTTAATTCTCTAGAATCTGGAATTATTCCAGCTCGAGAAATGTGACAAGGAACTGCTTGTTGTAACGAAACAATGGCTCGATAAAGTTAACGACTTGTAACAATTTTACTTAGTTGTTTTAAATTGTATTTATACGTTGTAAAATTTCTACTTAATACCTAACACTTAACTACGTTATCTTCAATCTTTACAGCTTGGGCTAAAATACACCTTGTACGTGTAGATGAACTTGGTCAATTGTAAAACTGGTCCTGGAATTTAAAACCTTTTAAGTGTATTGAATAAATAATTAATGTAGATGCTGTATTTTACTATACATTTCTACGTACGAAAATATTAATTTTATTTCACAGAGGCTGTGAAATGTGAGATAGAATTATATGTAATATGTTGTATTGAGTATTATAGAATGACAAACCCTTAGACTATTTATCAAGCGGTAACATTTAATGAGTTGTGAGTGTTTAGTTTTTAGGTTAGGTGATAGATCGGTGCTATAAATAAACTTCATAACACTTGACATATTTATTCAAAAAAAGTCTAACTCAGCATGTCTCATATTACTTTAGTCCAACAATACATTGGCACAATACTATTCCTTCCTACGTAGATATTATTACTACACATCCAGATCTGTAGTATAAGATAGCAAATATTACTGTTGCTTTATTAAATAGGATACATATTCAGTGAGCTTATTCGGTAAACTATAAGTTTCTGAACTTTAAAGGAAGGACTTATAAGAAATTACTTAAAATGTATACATCGAATTTCATGTTAATTGAATTAAAATACAATGTATAATGAAACAAAACTTAGATTCTCAGAAATGAGATGCCAACACAACTTTGTGCGAGTATATAAAGCGAATATGAATTATTACTTGAGTGTAGGATGCGCGTGGATGATCTGTGTAGTCTGGTTACTAACAGAGTTAGACTTATGCTCAGAAGACTAATTTATTAATATCCCAATAGCCAAAGACTAAGGGATGTAAAGATTAAATGGAATCCCAACTACGTGGTATTGGTCTTATTTTCAGCTAATTGACGAGTCTTATTCTCAGTTCTCTCCTCCATACAACACCCGGCAACTGACTATTTTGGACACCTTAGACTTATCAAGAAGTAATGTCCTAATTATTATTTATTTCTCTCTAGTTATTTCTTTTTACATGTTTGCTTATTGAATATTTATTGCTTGTTGCCAGTTATTGCTAGCCTGAATTATGTATGATTGTTATTTTGCTAGTTGCTATTGCATGAATTGTTGATGGATGTTACCTGTTAAATATTATGCTTATAATTATTTTTGCTTGCTTAGTTATAGCTATATTTAAATTACTGTGTATATGCTGGTCATTGTCCATATTTCCACAATTATGCCATCTCATTTGTATTCATTGTAAATTGGCGTTTGCCGTAAATAAATAAATAAATGTCCTCGTCGATGGTGACCATTGAGTGGACGTCGTGTTGGTGTACCGAATGTAGAACCATCGCCTTCAATCACAACAACTGTCCCCAAGTAGCTGGGTTACAGCACTGCGCCACTAGTGCCGACATTATTATTTTTATGCAACGAGTAAAATAAGATGACTTCTTCAGTTTAAAAATCTAACAAATCTGATAATAAACTGTAATTGTAAAAAAATATTGCTAACAAAACAATATTGTTTTTAGGTAAAATATATTAATTTAACAATATGTTTATGACTATAAACTAGAATGTGTATTTATAATAAAATAATCTTACTTTATGCATAACAAACTACCAATCATTCTCCAATATGTTAGTTCAATTACAAGCCAGACCGTTACCTCCCGATAGATCCTGTTAGGCAGACATGGTTACCATGTTTCTGATAATGTTAGAAACAAGCGATGACCAGATAATAATTATTGTTGTATTATAACACAGATGTATTAATACAATCCTACTACCAACTCCTCAAACTTTACAGAACACAGGAGCAACTATTAACTAAAATACAGTAAGACCAACATTTATGAAATAAGATAAAAAAAAGAAATGTATTTGAAATTATTTATATTGCTTTAAAAAGTAATTTCAGCATTGTACAGGGACTGATAATATAAATGCTTCCTGACTAGTATTTTTAGAACTTATTTCGTTCATGAACCTGAAACGGTCGGAAAAGTAACTGGAATTTTTAAATATTAAAATCATGTGAATGATGCCTGTTTATTAATGGAAAGAAAATATTAAACAATTAATGTCTTAATAGTTTACAATAAAATTATGTCTTTATAGTATACAAAAGATTATTGAGTAATAAGTAAACAGAGAACGCAAACAGTCATTGGATACAAAATGGCAAACAGTCATTGGATACAAAATGACAAACAGTCATTGGATACAAAATGGCAAACAGTCATTGGATACAAAATGGCAAACAGTCATTGGATACAAAATGGCAAACAGTCATTGGATACAAAATGACAAACAGTCATTGGATACAAAATGGCAAACAGTCATTGGATACAAAATGGCAAACAGTCATTGGATACAAAATGGCAAACAGTCATTGGATACAAAATGGCAAACAGTCATTGGATACAAAATGGCAAACAGTCATTGGATACAAAAATGTAAACTTTCATTGGATACAAAAGGTCAAATAGTAATTGGATACAAAAAGGAAAACAGTCATTGGATACAAAAGAGTAAATAGTCATTGGTTGCAAAAGGGCCAACAATCATTGGATACAAAAAGGCAAACAGTCATTGGATAAAACAGGCAAACAATCATTGGATACAAAAAGGGCAAACAGTCATTGGATACAAAAGGGCAAACAGTCATTAGATACAAAAGGGCAAACAGTTATTGGATACAAAAGGGCAAACAGTCATTAGATACAAAAGGGCAAACAGTTATTGGATACAAAAGGGCAAACAGTCATTGGATACAAAAGGGCAAATAGTCATTGGATACAAAAGAGCAAATAGTCATTGGATACAAAAGGGCAAACAGTTATTGGATACAAAAGGGCAAACAGTTATTGGATACAAAAGGGCAAAAAGTCATTGGATACAAAAGGGCAAATAGTCATTGGATACAAATGAGCAAATAGTCATTGGATACAAAAGGGCAAACAGTCATTAAATACAAAAGGGCAAACAGTTCTTTAATTGATTTCCAAGGTCGATGGAAGGGGTTAATGATGCGCTTTTACTATACCATTTTCAATACGATACGACAATATTGTGAGACCATAAACTGGATTTAGCTGTGTATATTTAAATTTGTAAAAAAATATTTATCGATTTTTACAAAATAAGAACTAATGTTTGTATATATTTTTAAATTAAAAAAATACTATCAAGATTAATTACTAAAACTTTCATCCCTCAGACGTAGGTGATTAGTGAACTAAATTCACCTAGCCGGACTACGGAGGGTAAGTTCCAAGGTTCGAATCCCCACTAAGCCAACGGTCGGTACTGCACTCGTTAAATAAAGTTCAAGCACAGCCCTGCAGGCCCATGTGAACTGGCGAGTGAAGTTTTACTGAAAAAGAGTAGTAAATAGTATGGTTAATTTCAAGTGTTATATAGTGTCTGTCTTGTAATATAAATCTGCGAAATTTTTAGTACGAAATTTAGGTAATTATTGAGTGTGAATAAAAATAAGTTAGTATCAATAATGTGGAATCGCCTTATTATGTCGGCCCCCGTTGAATCCTAACAATACTTGTGGTATATTATATGTTGATAAAACTTCTCTCACCTGTTGTATAGGTGTTGTCATATTTTTGGTTGCACAAAGACACTTCATTACATTTTAATTACAAGGAAACTAGTTTCATATACCACGGAGTAAGCTATTGGCAATTTGCATAACAAGTAGCTGAGGTGGAGTTTGGCTTTGCTGTCGTCTTTTATTACGTTGAAACATGAGACAAACAGCTGTCTGTGACGTAATGGATTTCAAAATCTAATTTAACTTATTTTGTAGTTACAATTTCGAACCAAAGAACCTGACGATTAATAATAATTAGGATATAAATATTATTTGGATTAAAATTGCGTGATTTCTCGCCTGATATTTGGTTGTTATGTTAAGAGATAAGGTAACGCCTTAAATTAAGAAAAGACGTAAAATTTTAAAAACAGAAAAAGTTTCTCATATTCTAACAGCTCTTAATCACGAAAACATAGTGTCACGTGACTGTGGCAAGCCTGTGACGAATGATCTGTTTACTTAAGTGTATACATAAAACATTAGATCTCTGTCTTGACTTACTTAACTTACTTATTTCCTTTAACCCCCTGGGTGACGTAGGGCCGCAACAAAAGACCTCCATCTGACACGATTGTGAGCCCTT